>VXAY01002112.1:0-74142 GCA_013399855.1 Oxyruncus cristatus
CTGTTATTTCATTTCCACACCTCGCTCAGAAGTGTCATCATTCCACATCTGCATCCCAGGTTTGGGAGGGAGTTTTTCTTCCATTTGAGGTCCTGCCTCGCTGGCATACATTTTTTTGAACAAAGACGTGGTTCTGTCAAAGCAAAACCCAGAGGCCTAAAAGTTTCTGAATATCACAGAAGGGACCTTAATGATCATCCAGTCCCAGCCCCTGCCATGGGCAGGGACACCTTCCACTAGACCAGGTTGCTCCAAGCTTGTCCAACCTGGCCTTGGACACTTCCAGGGATCCAGGGGCAGCCACAGCTTCTCTGGGCAACCTGTGCCAGGGCCTACCCCTCCTCACAGTCAGGAATTTCTTCCTAATATCCCATTTAACCCTACTGTGTTTCACTTTGAGACCATTCCCCTTGTCCTGTCACTAAATGCTCTTGTAAAAGGCTTCTCTCCCTGTCCTGAGTGTCTGGGCTTGCTACCGCCTGCTGCTTCATTTCCCCCAAATAAGGTCCTTGCTTGAGAGCAAATCCTAAGACATTACCACAAAAAGTTTTATGCCTTATCCCCAAAGAGTCTCCAGTTTTTCATGTCATTTATATAAATGTGCCTTCAGACACCACGAGAACTGCAACTCCAAAGGGCAAAAATTTTCATCGTGTTCCAGAAGACTGCAGTTTCCTTAAGCACCTGCCAGCTTTATCCTGGCAGGCTGGGCTGGGATTGCTCTGGCATTTTACTATAGCTTGGTGTTTGATGATCAACTTTATTCCATAAGCTTTTTTTCCGGGCGATAAATACTGGCTGTTATGTGGCAAAGCATCTGGAGCCATTTGTAAGTCCTAAACACGAGGGAAGCAGAACAGTCAGCACAACCATGGCCTGATTTTGAAGCTGGGGTTTCTTTGTCTTCTTCTTCTTTGGGGTTTCTTTGTCTTCTTTGTTTTCTTTGTCTTTCAGCTGGTCAAGACACATCCTTCCGTGTGACTGTAGAAGTAACTTTTATAGTCACGGTGCATGACTTTTGAAAATTGGAATGGTCCATCTCTAAGGCAAGCTGCACCCCCAAAAAGGAGAAAAGGCCTTGCAGTTTCTGCAGTGAGTAAAAACCAGTTTTGTTGCTTAGAAATGTGGGAATGCAGCAGGCACTATGACCGTAAAAAATGCAGCATGGTATTGTCCATGCTTGCTCTCATCAGTAATTAGACAATGACAGAGGATTTTCCAAGACTTTACACACCTTACAAATGGATACCTTGATAACAAATGCATTTCAAGCATCACCAGCAATGTCTCAGCTTCTTTCTCAGCTGAGGAAGTTCAAAGTCTCGTTGAAAAGGGTGGAGCTCGGTTTGGTCTGGTCAGTGACGACTCTAGTTAAAGCAGTATCAACATTTTTCTCAAGTTTTTCTCTTGGTATACAATTATTTCAAAGGGGAACAGGTTTGCATAACTATTTTCGAGATGGAAGTGGATGGTCAGCAGTGTTTTGTAAATACAAACATTATGCCACCATTAGACTGTCTTGCTTGGACCACATATCACGACCGAAGTTGAATTTTGAAGAGAGCTCTGTGTCTTCAAATAGAAAAAGGAATTACTGCATGTTTTTTTTAGCTCATACACTGCAAAACCAGCAGCCACGCTCTCTCTAAGACATCAGTTTAACTTTAAAGAATTTAGGACAGGAGGTTTCTGTCACATTTTCCTCTCTGCCAGCAGATTGTTTGTGTCAGCCTTGAAAAAGGGGAAATTTTGAGGCACGAAGTACTCAGCTCTGCACAGAAGAGCATGAAGAAACTCAAAATGTTCTGCAGATACAACAAATTACTTTATAATATTAATTTATATTTGCCAAGTTGTAACTCTCAAGCCTTTGGTGAAAATGCAGAGGGGTAAAACTACGATGATCTTGAAATTAGAATAATCTCATCTTGTATGTGCTGAAGTCTGACATAAAGCATTAGATGAAGGTCAAATCACAATAAGGAAGATCTGAAGGTTCCTTGTTCATTAGAGTAAAACTTGCCTAAAAAATTCCACAAAATGATTAAGTTCAGCGCTGGGCATTTGTTCTCCAGTAGCTGAATTCACAATCTGATTTCTGGGAGGAAAATTTTTTATTCCCTGTTCAAACTACAGTTTCTGAAGGAAAGAAAAAGGTCACTTTGAAAACTGCAGACCTTTGCAGAAGGGGGAAAACTCCTGATTGATTTATGTTTGTTTGTGCCACGTGTGATGGGAACTGAAATATTAAGTAAAGGGTGTGGGGAGAGCGTCAGGAATCCTGCATTAGAGAAGGTCAGGTTCTATTTTCAAATGTCTTAATTTTTCAGAACCCTGGCTTTCTCTCACACTTAATAGTTGTGGCATTTGCTGTGTAAATTCCTAACTCAAATATATCAGCAGCAAGATGACCTTGCCAGATTGCAGAAATATGCTAAATATTTAAATCCCTCAAGGCTCAGGCTTCGCTCACACATGCAAAGAAGTTTCAAGAAATGATTATGAAATACAAATATGCATCACAGTTGCACTGAGCTTACATAATATCTTAAACGGGAAAGTGAAGTTTTAACAGCTGAGTTTTTTACGTGTCACCGCCAGAGGAGGAGTCGGGGAAAAAGATAATCCCGGGGTGCTGAGGGAAACGTGCTTTGCTCGTTTTCATGTTGTCCCTTGTTTTCACCCAAGGAAGGTGAAACCTCTCTTACTAAAGATCTGTGTCACTCATGTCCCCTCAGCCAGAAGCCAAGGAAAGCTGATCAGCCACCGGCTCCTCCCGCTTTTCCTCTTCAGGATTCCAATTAGAGACAACGACTGCTTGGTGAATAGACTCCCCATTAGCTTCCCCTGCACCTCGAACGAAGCTTCATTTGCAAAGCAGAGATAACCCACTCAGAAGGGTTCTCCAAAGAGTCATTTTTTTTCAAAGGTCATGCACACACTTTTCAAAGGACTGAACACCTGTGCAGGAGGAATTATTATAACTCTCACGTGAAAATGCGGATTATTTTTACGCCTCAGAATGCCAAATCTGAATGTTTCTACCTTTCAGAATTGCTAAAATGCACACGTGTTTGTACCCACCTGGGCAATTTATGTAGCTGAACACGACAGCTGGGTGCACTGGCCAGAAATTCACCTCAAACCTAAATATCTCAGAGATAACCATGGTCTTTAATTGATTGTTTATCTGCAGAAAAGAGCCGAAAATAATCTGTGCTCTGACTGACAGTTTAGTTAATGAACTTAACTAGATAATCCTGCAAGGTCTGAAGTTAAATACCATAGCCAAGAAAAGGCATTACCCCCGTTGTTCTCCTCACTCTGACTTCACCAAGTGTACAGTACCAAGGGCTATAGCCCAGTGCTGGAAAAAAATCCCAACTACTTAAATTGTTTGCTTGATGAAGAACAAAGACAGTCAACTTCCATCAACATTTCTACAAAGTTTTAAAAGGTGGCTTCTAGTTTTTTCTAGGAGGAACAATGCTTTCTGCATGACTCTTGAAACTACTCCAACAAAAAAAAGAAATAAATAAAAATAAAAATAAATAATAATAATAAAAAAAACCCCACACACAAAGAAAAGGAAAAAAAGAAAGAAGACCTTTTAACCCCCGACACTGAGACTTGCTGCTTATTTTAGCAATGCAGCTGTTACCAAGGCAGGTAGCAGAGGTGCAGTACACTTTTCTGAAACTTCAGCTGAATGCAGAGCCTCTCATGTTGCACTAAGTGGGAAAATAATACAGTTATTCTGCTGAACAAGGTATTTAGGAAAAAAATTTCTCTTGGATCAATTAATTTGGTTGCCTGAATGTAGGCGAGAAACAGATTTCTCTGAAATACTCGGTCCTGGTTAATCAGAGAAGTGTCAGGCTGTAGCAATGAGCTCTTTTACCATCTTTCTTTTCAGGTTAGAGAAAAAAAAAAAGATTCTGTGAAAATTACCGATTTCCTAATTATGATTTCTGACTAGTTTTTGACTGTGGAATGAAAATCCCTAAATTGCTATGAAGACAGAAATATCCTGGGTTATATAATGCAGCCTCATATCCTCATTAAAAGTGATGTCTTCAGTATCAGTTACTAATTCCTCATTTTTTCCAAGTTTGGTGAAAACTGGTCTGCAAGCAGTGCACCTCCAACGCCCGGCCTCTGCCGTTGAGGCATTTATTGGATGCATTTCCAAGCCTCCATTAACTGTGACTTTCCAGACTATTAACTATTTACATCTGGTATCACACAAGCATTTCTAACATAAGCACTGCTGTGGTGAATGCAGATGCTCTACATAAATAATGAAGGACTAATGGATTGGATCACCTCCATCTGGAAACGGGATAAACTCCTCTCTGTCCCAGGCAGGAGCTCTTTCCTTAGGACCAAACCCAGGTGAGAGAAGGAGGCCGGACCCTTTCAAGGCTGTGTTGGAAGGGCAGGAATTACAGGCACTGCTTCTCTGAGCTTTCTAGACACGAAGCAGGTTTGAGATTAATTCCAGCAGTAGTGAGGAAAACACATGTTCCATAAAATTGGTTCTTTCTCAGAACTCTCTTTTGCAGGCAGTTCCTGCCCAGCAGATAATAGATGCAGATATATAACAAGACACAATTTGTTTGGCCTTATTTCTGATGCAACAGACATATCAAAAAACAATCAGATGCCACTGCAGCTGTATTTGCAAATGGACAGCTAATAAGTGGGAGCTGGTGCAAATTAAGTCAGATTTATTTTGCTTTAGGTGAGAGCTTGTTAATAACAGTGAAACGCACCACGAAGAGAGACGCTGCTGAACCTCCCTGCTTGGCAGAAGCCTCATCCATCACGGAATTGCTGCAGTTGAATGTGGCACATTCACGGAGTCTGTGAAAGATTTGCAAAAGCACCCAGGGGATTAAAGTGCACGAGTGCCAATGACTTTAAATGGTACTTGCTTTCGCAAATTTTATCCCCTGAGACTCCAGTAAACTTAATAACCCGCAAAAATACAGTCTGAACTGTGATCCAGCTTTACATAAGCTTGGCAAGCCTTGCTTTTGTTTTAATTTGACTGATATTCCAGGGACAAAACAGAAATGACTGCTTTTGGTTTTTAGAAATTATCAGACTGGAAAGCAGACTTTATAACGATAGTTAGGCTCACTAGTCCAAGAGTTCTTGCCAGCCAACACATCAGACGTTTTCCAGTGGAAGTCAACAGGTTTATGTCAGAGAGGAGACAGGCAAAGGGAATTAACTGGCCTTGACTAATCATCTCACCTAAAGAATATCACTGCTGACAGAGCACAGGAAAACGGAGTCACAGGAGGGAACAGCATAGCCTGAAGCACACAAACAAAAGTAACCTTTTAAAGTTGATTTGCATCAGAGCCTTCGGACTATTGTCTAAAAATAACAATGTTGACTCCAGCAACCCAATCAAGCCTTATGTAGTGTATCAACAGCAAAGGTATTCATCTGGGAGTGTTTCAGCAAGAAGCAGCAGGGAAATTGAGAGTGAAATTTGGTTGCTAGGACAAAGAAGAAGCAACCCAAGTGCGTGCCTGTTCGTGCCACGATAACTAAGGCATGCCCTGAATGACTGGCAGCAGCTGAGAAACCAGCTTTGTGTGTGTGTGTGAATGTGTGTCTCCCTTGGCTGCTTGGTTTTGTATTCCTGAGATGCAAAACATTTTTCAGTGGTGTTTTGCAGGTCCCTGATCCATCACCTGCACGTTGTCAGCTGTTTCCAAGGCAGAGAGTTAGAAGGACACGGCAGAAGCTTGGCAGCCATGAGGATTTCAGTGGGCACTGGGGGGTGTCTTCAAGGTTTTGTGATGAATTATCCATTGGAATGAGGCAGCTGCTTACACACACACACACACACACACACACACACACACACGGAGGTTTGACCTGTTTTATTATCACTCAGGTCTGGTTCAACATCCCTGGCACAAGGGATGCCCACCTGTGCCTGCAGGCACAGAATCACAGGAACATTTAGGTTGGAAAAGACCTCTGAGATTATCAAGTCCACCCTGTGCCCATCCCCACCCTGTCCCCCAGCCCAGAGCACTGAGTGCCACGGCCAGGCCTTCCTTGGACACCTCCAGGGCTGGGCACTCCAAATCTCCCTGGGCAGTGCTGAAAAACCATTTCAGTGAAGAAATTCCTCCTGATGCCCAACCTGGACCTCTCCTGGCTCTGCCTGAACCACTCTGTCCCCCCCCTGCCCCCAAGCAACATCAGGCTCTGGGGAGCTGCAGACAGACACAGAGTGATAAATTCTGAGGTGGTAACTTCCAGTACCTGCAGCGGGGAAGCAGATCCAAGAGTTTTATCTCACCTTTCTGCAGCACATCCCGAGTTGTGCTGCAGTCCTGCAGCCCTGCAGCCCAGCCCTCTGCTCCTCACTGCGGGGCTGCTTGCGCAGGGAGGTGGCACGTGACGAAAACCAAATTCAAGGGCAGAAACAAAGTGTGAGATGTGCTGGTGCACCCAGGGTGTTCTCCAGCTCCCGCTTCCCTGGGAAGCAGCTGCACATCCCTGGCATGTGTCTGAGCCAGAGCTCTGACTGTGCATTGGCACTCAAGGAATGCTGTGCAGATGAAAAAGGGATGTTTATCATCTTGTGTTTGTTTCCTCAAAGGAGAATTATCTGCTTCTGTGCAGGCAAAAAAATGTCACAAAGAGAATTCCCCTTCTCGCTGGATACTTTCAGGATTTCCTTTATTCTTTTCACTCTTACTTTTTCTTTGTTGCCAGTCCTTGAAGCTTTGGCAGCTCTAAACTATGAATACTATTGAAAATTAGCACTATGGACCACACAGCTTGCAGGATTACAATTTCAATGTGCAGCACAGAATCAAGATAATGGACTTTTCATTCAGATGACAGGCACTAACTCATGTACATGTGTGAGAACAGAGCAAAAGTAGGTAGCTCTCTGATGCCAACAAAACTTGTATTAATGGAAAGTGCTTCCATGAAAGGACCATTTACTTCTTCTGTATAAAAGTCTGAAGAATATGATGCATAATGCATGCTTTCCCCTCGTGTGCATCCACAGAGCAGAACTGAGAAAGAGCAGAAATAGAGGAGCTAATCATCCATCTTTTTGCTATGCAGCAGATGTCAATAAACTGGAGTTTGTGTTCCATTCCACTAAAATCCCAATGTCCCAGGCAATAACCTGTCTTTCAATAAACTCAGGTCTAATGTCCATTGAGATGTGAGCTAATGCTGAGTGGAAAATGACTTCTCTGTTTACCTACTTCCAAATTGTATTTTATTCATTTTCGTTTACCAGATAAAAACAATTGATTGCCCCGACTTACTCTTTGTGAAGAAAAAGACTCTATGATCAGGGGAATATTGATGGCACAAGAATTCTAGCGGAATAAAATTGCTCTCCCTGTGAACAATGATTTTAATTTCTCCAAATATGATCCACTTCTTAAGCCCTGGATGCAAGAGGTGTTTCAGGTGTTCTCCAGAGACCGTGGGTACCATATGTCAGGGGAAAGTCTAGAGGGCAAACTGCAGGATGACTGATCAAATCCTGAGACTTTTATTTTTAAGTCCAAGACAGAATCAACACTGCACAGCTGTGATCCTCACACTCCTGCCAACTGCCTTGCATAACTTGAGCACGTTGCAACGCCTCAGTGCTCTCAGTGTTGCCCAGGTATCCCCAAAGACAACGCTGGGCTGCTTGGATTTACATAACTGAGAGGGAAATCTCTGAGTAATTCATTCTATCAGCAAGGGAGTGAGTGGGAAACGAAACGCTCCAGCTCTTCAACATCAGGCAATCACCTCCCTTCCCTGCCACCGCTCCCCCTCCACCCACCTTTCCTTCCATAATTCTCTACCCACACCTTATGCCTCTTCCTCAGTGCAGTTATTACAAATGTCCTCTTCACCTTTCCACTCCAGAAATCACCTTCTCTCCCCCTGCTCCCACACTTTGCTCTCATCTCCCACTTTGTCCCCTTCCCCAGCTACCGGGGCCTGACAAGTGGTACCTGATGCTGGGGCTGCTCTGGCTTTCAGGGGAATGTGTTGACTCCACAGCCCTGTGGCTGATCAGCTCAAAGCTCTAATGCTGAGGCTTGTTTTTTGCCTTCCTGGTGTTTTGGCAATGAGACTTGCCTGTTGAGATCAGCCAGGCAGGTGTGTGTCCTCATCAGCAGGATCCACATCAAGGTTGTGCAGGACCAGGGTGAGTTTTGTCTAAATGTCTGATAATTAGAGATTTAACACAGTCTTGTAAAGGGCACCTCCAGATAATAATAAAGTGGGGACCAGACACTGCAGGACCTGTGCTGAGGTGGGGAAAGTGGGACAGCAGCAGCCCTGGGCAGGGAGGGGGCCAGAAACGTTCCCTGCTGCTGAGAGAAGATGATTTGCTGCCATCACAACTGAGTGTGGCCCCACCAGGAGAAAGGTGACAGGTATTCCTGTCAGACACAAGGAAGTGTGTCACCTGTGTGTCTGATCTGAACTGTTTCAACGTGCTAGGGAGAGATAACAGAATGGTTTGGGTTGGAAGGGACCTTAATGATCATCCAGTCCCACCTCCTGCCATGGGCAGGGACACCTTCCACCAGCCCAGGTTGCTCCAAGCCCCATCCAACCTGGCCTTGGACACTTCCAGGGATCCAGGGGCAGCCACAGCTTCTCTGGGCAACCTGTGCCAGGGCCTCACCATCCCCACAGTCAAGATTTTTCCTAATATCCCACCTAATCCTACTCTCTGTCAGTTTGAAGCCATTCCCCCTTGTCCTGTCACTACCTGCCTTTGTGGTGCCAGCCTTCTGCAGACCTGCCAAATCTCCCCTTGCTGTAATTATTATTATTGTTCTTATTAATCATTGCCATCCCCTTGTGGTTAGGTTTTTTTTTAATAATTCACTATGTTAAATGCAGACTTGGCTCCCAAGGAAAAAAAATTACAGTGCTGCAAGAAACACAGCGGTATAATTTTGCCAAAAATCTGCAAACTAAGCACAGAAATTCACTGTACTTTTTGCACTTGATGAGGCCAACAGATCATCCACTAATGCACCCTCCCTCTGTCACATTAGTCCTGAAGACATCAGCAGGAATATTTATGGTGGAAACTACTACTGAATGTGAGTAATAGTATCAGTTTGGCCTTTTTGAAAGACCATTAAATCACAACACACTGAGACGGGGCGAGAGTCCCCGGGCTTTATTTCAAGAACTAATTTTAGCCATGAATATGAAGACTTCTTATCAAATAATTAGTCATCACAAGTAAAGGCAAGTTAACTTTTGAGAATAAAATAGGAAGTCATTGAAACCTTTTCTGAGCTTCCAAAAAAGGTTGATTTAGAGATCATTGAAGCCTCTGCACCTGACTGTAATTATTTAGTGATGGAAAATGGGAAAGAACAAAAAAAAAAAAAAATCAAACCAATTACAATTCTTGACTGATTTGAAGGACAAAGTGCTCCAGAAAAAGACATTTTCCTGGATATCTGTATCTTCCCAGTGTTGCAGAGGTGCAGGGGGGTGGGTATAAAATTAAGAAAGATGTTTTACCTCCACTGAAGTGTCTCACAGGAAAAAAAAAAGGGGGAAATCCTGATGAGCCAGAGAGACCTCAGAGAGGCTCCGTATTCACGGGAAATGATGCTGTGACTATGAGCCAACAAAATAAGGCTGTCACAAAAAAATGCCAAAAGCCATGTAAATTTGTGGTGAGGGGATCATCACTCGTAAAATAGTGGAGATAATTATTCTGCTGTGCTTGGCACTGCTTCCATTTCATTTGGATGGCTGCATTTCATCTCAGGCACACAGATAAATTGGCAGAGTTCAAAGGGGAATAACAAAAAAATAATGAAAAGGGATGAAAAGGAGACCCACAAGATAAGATTAGGGAAACTGGGTATAGCTGGCCTGGAACAAATTAATCTAAATGGCAGGAGGGAGAATTTAGGTTTTAAGTACAAACCAACCTTTACAGTTTTAAGAAAAGTTCAGCCATGGAACAAGCTGCCAAGGAAGGTTTTAGCCTCACCATCACTAGAGATACTAAAAGGCAGCAGACCATCTGTCAGGGAGAGTTTAGGGATTAAAAAAACAGGAAAAAAAACCCCAAAACACTGCCACAATTTAAGAGTTGAGTTAAATAACCCATTCGTGACTAGGCTTTACTGGATTAGGCATGGCATGGCTTCTCTTTCTAGGGTGTGTTCCTGGATCTTTTTACTGTGAAGATTGTCTTGATCAGATAAACCAACACGAGGGAATTCTGCTCGTTTCAGACTGAGAAGGATATTTGCATTTAAATACTTACAGGGGAGAGATGTCTAAATATTAACTTAATCATATCGATAGCACAGTCTCCTGTTTTTCCCATTGAGCTTGGAACATGTGCATGAAAAAAGAATCATAAAATCATAAAATCTCCTGAGTTGGGAGGGACCCACAAGGATCATCCAAGTGCAACCCCTGGCCCTGACCAGGACACCCCAACACTCCCCCCTGTCCCTGAGAGCGTTGTCCAAATGCTCCTGGAGCTCTGGCAGCCTTGGGGCCGTGCCCACTGCCCTGGGGAGCCTGGGCAGTGCCAACCACCCTGTGGGGGAGGAATCCAGAATACTTAATTTAGGCTAAATCATAATGAAAATCTGGGGTTTGCCACATCCCTTAGTATTGCAAGTAAACCCCAGACCAGCCCAGGCCTGTCCACTGACCTGGGGCTTGTGGTACCACATTGGGAAAGTTTTTGGGTCAGATCAAAAACGGAGTGAGTGGTAAAATCATGGCACTGAGATGTTGCCGGAGCCAGAGCATCTCTTGCAGCCTCACAGCAAACTGCTGACTGTCAGGAGATGCCTCAGGAAGCTTCTGCTGCTGCAAGGCTTCTGCCAGATTGGGGGTCTTCAGGAATCGTGGGCCGTGGGCAGGGTGGGGGAACCCCGACTGTGGGCAGGGGCAGTCAGGGCTGTCAGTGCCCTCATGGGCCAGGGATGACCTTCCTTTCCTCGTGGGTCTCAGGGAGCCTTCTGTAAGGAGCAAAGAATGGCATTTGTCATGTAGAAAGCAAATTGTCCCTCACTTTCCAACATCCCTCTTTTCGGGTGATTTTTAGGAACGTGGCACAGCACGGATGCTGTTGGAGTCCCACTGGTGTCATCCAAGTGCTTGTGAGAACGGGACACGCCATCCCACATCCCTGTGGCCCCTGTCCCTTAACCACTTGCTTTTCTGCAACAGGACCCGACCATTTGTTCCCACACCTGGGCATTCATGGGAGTCCTGTTAAAACTTCCTGAAAATCCAGGTGCCCCTGGGTTACCATGACCCACCTGTTTATTCCAGCAGCAACCACCAGCAGGTCTGTGAATCCCAGCTGCTGTCAGGCTGGCCTTGATGTATTACAGCTGTGTTACATCACATCATAGTTCCTCTCAAGCCCCCTAATGAAGCTGCTTTGTGCAAATCTCTAAATACTGCTCGAGTCCTTTCTAAATAATGTTTCTAAAATATGTTATTAATTTCCCGTAGAATTAGGGCCACTGTGAGCAGCGGGTTGAACAAGGACAGCTGCTGTGGATCTGACATCCTTCACCAGACGTGGGTGAACCTCATGCAGTCCCGCTGATCTGTTATTACTAAGAGAGTAGGTTTAGGCTGGATATTAGGAAGAAATTCTTCCCTGTGAGGGTGGGGAGGCCCTGGCACAGGTTGCCCAGAGAAGCTGTGGCTGCCCCTGGATCCCTGGAAGTGTCCAAGGCCAGGCTGGATGGAGCTCTGTGCAACCTGGGCTAGTGGAAGTTGTCCCCGCCCATGGCAGCAGGGTGTGGAAATGGATGATCTTTAGGGTCCCTTCCACCCCAAACCATTTTATGGCTTAATTCTATGCTTCTTTGGTTCTGACAGGTTGCTCCAAACTCTATTTGACTGACACTTCAGCTCACCAACAAATTCCTCAGGTTGATGCATTGCAAAAAAAGGCCCCTCTTGTGGGAGCCTCTGCTCTGAGCATTAATCTAAGACTCATTCCTACTTTCTCTAAGACCTTCACTTCCCCACATTCCCCACAAGTTATCTTTGGCTTGCTTTTCTGTGTTTAGTTTGATAGACTTCCCATTCCTTGCTGTTTTCCTCATGTGGGCATTCCTGTGCTTTTTGATGGCTTTTCTTTACTTCCAATAGCCTCCTCTGTGTTTACTTCTCCAGGTTATTTTACAGCCCAGGCAACGATGTGAACTAAGGATTTGAAAGGCTCAGGCAATTCTTCTGATCACTCTACTGTAGGTTATTCTCTTTTGGGATAATCTGACAGTAATTTGGAGCAGCAGCAGCATGGATGTGTATGGGGAAGCTGTGGGTGTCTGTGGTGGGAGCCATAACCCTGTTCCCTGCAAAATCTCTGAATAATATTTTGTGCTACCTACAGGAACTTCTGGTTTATCAGCACGATATCCACCTAATTTAAATCTTCCTTTCCATGACTTGGTTACTCAGGCAGCAGCACTGAATTGCAGAGCTCGGTGAGTGTCTGGTAGTTAAAAGACCCTGGAATGTTTAAGTGTCCTCCTTTACCCCTCCTGGTTGAATCAAACTCCTTTTCTCATCTCAGCAAAACCCAGACAGGTCTTCAAAAAGTATAACTTAGTTATAAGAAAGGAAATAACAACTTCCACGTTGGATATGGACAAAGGATGAACGAAAAGCAAGACTCAGGAGCGAGAAAGCTCTCCTGGGAATTCTGAACTGAATCTGTGATGCAAACACACTTACATGAGAAGGAAACTGTCTCACAGGGGCAACCACAATTAGTCCAAATTTCATGCCAGTTCACTATTTCCTCTTTATGTGTCTCTGTGCATTAAGGCTGCATCTGTAAGATGCACTCTGAACTTCACATTGAAGGACAGCCCTGCTGCTGAAAGAGCCATAATTCATTTACTGACAGCCCCTGCTGCTGTGCTTCAATAATGTAATCATTTTCTTTGTGTCCCAACCATATGATTATTCCTGTTGTGTAGGAAATTTAAGTCCAAGGAATGTCAGATCAAATATAAAAGCCTAGTGCTTACCCATAGTTTTTATTCAATTAAGTAGCCATTACAGAGCTCATGCTGTTTCAAATGACATAATGCAGAACACAAATGCAGCTTTTTTATCACAACTATATGTTCATCTAAACAAAATGGCACCAACACAATCCAAACCCATTACAATTTTTAAATCATTATGCTAAGGCAGTTATTATATGGTGAGCAGTGGCTGTGAAAGACGAGAAGGGGAAACTGGGGCCTCCAACAAACCACACTTTGTAGCACAGCAGCGGCATTATTGGAGGTTTGTTTGGGAAATTCTTAGAGGCAGAGAAACAGTGCTGCTAAGAAAAATATGCTGCTAGAATGAAAACACTGAGCTGCAGCTTGGAGAACTCTGATTTTGCAGGGGATGAATGGTAAGCTGTGCAGGGCCAGGACCTGACACGGACAGAGGTGCCACAGGCAGGGTCTGGGCAGCATTTAGCTATTGCAGCATTTAGCTATTTAAGCCCAAAAGAAATTCTAAAAAGCCCCTTCCACTCCCACCCAGGCTTAAACTGTGCTTATTAAGCACCTCACACGCCATCTCTGCACGTGCCTTCTTCATGACCCACAGGATCCACGAGGCTTCCTCTGCTCAGCATCCCTGGGGGCTCCTTGGAGCCAGCAAAGTGCCAGAGCTCTTGGCACCCACCACCAGCTTTGGGCTCCTCACTAAACTCTTGCCCAGCACCAAAAGTGCCTTAACCTGCATAAGGCTGAGGGCCTTCCCTCTGCACCTCTCCAGCATTCCCATGGGAAGCCAATGCCACTGGCATGAGACTCTCCCTCTATTCCTACCCCTTGGTTGTAGCTCTCCGTTTACATGAGGGGACTAATGATGCATTTGTCCCTCGCCCTGGTGATCAGAATCCTCCGGTAGGAGATGGGAAAGGATGAAAAGAATCCCTCTGGGCAAAGCTGGGAGTGACACCTGAAGGAGTGCCAGCTCCAGGCTGTTCCCTGAGAGGCTGGCAGGCTGTCACCACCCAGCACTCCTGCCTCTGCCAGCCTTGGAGGTGAAGCTCACTCTGCCTCCTTGGAACCACTGCAAACACCAGTCCTTCACAAAATGCTTCTCATTTCCCTGGGGACAAAGATTCCTTCTGGAACCCCTAAATCTGCTGATGAAACCAAGAAGAGGATGAGATTTTTAATTTTTTTTTTTTTTTAAACCGTGTTTGTGTAATCCATGTCCCACTTAAATCTAAATAGCTCCTTTTTTTCTGAGTACAAGGTATTTGATTAAATCTTTTCTGAACCTTCCACATGGGCAGACAATTCCTGATCAGGTCTGAAAGCAAACAAGATCCTTGCTTGATCTGAAACTGGACTGTTGCTGTTTTACACCAGGGAGGAAAGAGAAATACTTCCCAATTTAAGACACATCATTGTGACTGCTTTTTGTTAATCAAAAGCTATGCTAACAAGTGGTAAATTAAGGGGTTCACAGTTGATACAGAACAGTGCAAATGGAGACAGGTAGTTTGTTACTCCTCAGGTAATGAAAATAATATGAAAAGAGAGATATGGCATAAAACCAGTTCCTGATTATTTCAAGGCTGAAAAGCTGCATCAAAACCAGAGTTTAGAAGATCAGTTTCTATTTTGACAAATAAAAATCAAACCCCAAACTTCCAAAGGTATTTTGTGTCCGGTTTATTAATTTTTTTTTTTCCATAACAGTCAGTGCGGTCCAAGCTGGGGAACTCTGAACGTCATCATGCAAAGAGGAAGGACAGGGACAACCTCCCCACTTAAAACCCCTTGACTGACATAACTGCAAGACAACAATAAAGTGCTCACTGCTTCCTCCACCTCCTCCCCTCACGCCAGCTTCTGTCTGCAACTTTTTACTTCCAGCTCATTAGGAGAAAGTAATTTTTTTGTCACATTTGGCTGGCAGCTGGAGTTCCCCAAACGAGGTAAGCAGTGCTCTCATCCCTCAGCACAAACCCTGCAACATACGGTGCTCTCATGTCTCCGAGCTTTACGTGGGGAGGGAAAGAGGCATCTGGGCTGGGCTCATTTGTAACGCTGCACTTGCTGCATTAATATGGAAAGACAGATGAAGGCAGACGCTTTAATTACTTCACCCTACCTTTTTTTATTACAACATCAAGTATAATGGTGAGTTACAGAGGGTAAAATGGGCGTGAAACACCTGGGATGAAGTCACACACAAGCTCACGGGTCGTTATCTGCCAAGGGGGTTTTAAATATCGATCATTTCTGTACATGCATCTTTGTGTTATTTCTGGTTTTCTTGATAAATCATTTCGGGGTTGCTTTGTTTTTCACGCTGTGAGGTAGCTACTAGGACTGGGACCCGGCTTTTTTCTTCTGGAATTTTCTGAACTGGGACTGTATCGCCACGGCCGCCCGCTCTGTCTCTGGAGCATCCATGTCTATGTCGAATTCCTCTTGGACCTTCTTTTGCCCATCTGCTCAGGGAAAACAGAAGAAAAACGTCAACAGTTTTTGTCGAGCAGCGATGATCACGGGTGAAAAACCCTGCCCCTCTCTCCTTCGCAGGCACAGCCGTGACGATGAGGAGCATATTCAGGTTAAAAAATGGAACCGTGTTTGTCAGACGCAGCCGACCAAACGCCCCACCCCTGCCAGTGGGCCTGTGGCGGCCTGTGGGTGGCTGAAGGGACAGGAGTGGCATCCAAACGGTGCTCAGCACTCGCCCAGCGTCACCTCTGTCTGAGCACTGAATCACAGAATCTGCTGAGCTGGAAGGGACCCACAAGGATCATCGACTCCAACTCTTAGCCCTGCACAGGACCATTCCCGAGAGTCACACCAGCGAGTCCCACTCCCGCCTGGGGAGCTAAAAGTGAGGGGGAGAGGGAAGGTAGAACTTAAAGGTCTTTCCCAACCTAAATGACTCTTTGATTCTGTGTTTACTCTAAAACAAAGGCAGCTTAAAATATTTTAATGTAGGGATTAAGACCGTGTTCCTACCCCACCTCCCACATCAGAGGAAGAGGTAATATTTCCTAAGGCTAATTTCCATCCTCTTCACTTGTTTCCTGCCTCATCCCTTTCAACACTTACCGCTCTTCCCCTTTGAATCATTTATGTCCAATCTCTCCACCACTGTGCTGCTTCCCTCACTTCTCTCCAGGCTCTGTTGTTGCCTTTCATCCTCAATCCTTGGCTCTTTGCCTTCCTTTATTCCCAGCCCTCAGCTTTTCCTTTGGCTGCATTCAGCCTCCACCTGGACAACCCAGCTGACTCTGCTAAGTTTTGCTTCACCCACCTACGTGTTAAAAGTGCATCCCTGGGAAAATTCCTGCCCTGGTTGGGAAGATAACCCTAAACTTCCTGGACTGTGGAAGTGAGAACACGTGTTCACTCCACTAACCTCGTCACATCGCTGAGTTTCTCTTCTCTACAAACTCGTTTGTTAAACTCACTTATATAACCGTTGTATCCCAATCCTGCAGTGAATGTCACCCCAGGAGTCTGCAGGCAGCTCTGCTTGGAGCAACTGGGGGGAAATCACCCATTTTGAACCACTTTGCTTTTTATTCTTGGCATTGATACCTTCGGGATGCTCACACCCAGGGATTGGTAACGCAAATGAAAGGAGACAATTGCAATGCATTAATAAAGAGAAAAGAAACTTATTCCCATTGTCATTCTCCTTCACACTAAAAACCAGGGACACCATTCCATGATTTTAGCATGAAGTCTTGCAGTATTTTGTGACTTTACTTCTTGTTCTTCCTCAGAGCTCAGTTTTTGTGTCTGTTTTCTATGACCACTCTAATCTGAGCAAATATTTAAAGGGAAGGTTTTGCAATATTCCAGGCTGATTTTATTTTAACTGCAACAACCAAACAAACCCGTCTACGTTACCATGAGAGAAATATTCACTTAATATTTTGTTTTACTTAGAACATTTAAGAAGAAAGATGAAAATGTAAGAAGAAAAAGTCTGGACGAGAAGAACAGTTTGAGAGCTAAACAAAACTTTGATTACACAGTAAAATAAAAAGCTAAATTATCAAAACAAAGATTTTTGTGGAAGACAATCAATCCCACTAACATTACATCACACTTCCACAGCCATTTAATGCAAGAATCTGCACGATTTGTGCAACTATTCAAGCAACACAAACATGTTCAGTACAGAAATACAACTATTGGGGGTTTTTTCCATGGGGAAAGGCATGTGAAGGTTGGAAGTGACACAGCCAAGGAGAAATCTGAACTGGTTTTTATTTGGTATTTATGGGTTAAAAGCAACTGAAGAGTAGAAAATAAAAGCAGAGTTTATGCATCGATTTTAGCCTTTCAGTATAGAAATTCCCGTCCTTTGGAAATGTCAATAGGGAAAACCAGATGGGTGGATGAGCAGACACAATTGGTTTGGTACCTCTTGATGAAATCTGGCTTGTACAACTCATTCCCTATTGCAGCCAAGTCTCAGCACTCTGTTAACTTGCAATAGTGACTCAGCAATCTCAGGTTAAGATCTTACAGACTTAAGGAAATCCAGCATTCAGGATATTTTTTTTCCCTAAAATTTCCAGGCCAGTTAAATCTTTGCTTGACGTGAATCACCATCACTGCCTTAAAACCAGTTGTGCTACAATCACTTACAGTACCTGAAGATAACAATAATAATTTACAATGTCTTAAGACCTGACTTTCTTTTTATTTTTTGACCCACTTTTGTTGAAATCAAAGCCAAAATTCCTTATGAGCTCCTTCTGGATTTCCCTTTTTCCCGTCACTATGGAGAAAAGGTAGGATGAGAAGTTTTGAGCCGTGACTTAAACTTGTGATTAAGAAATTAGAAGTGTTCAAAAGGGCCAAGACATTTATATGAGTAATGGAAAATTCATCATTAGCAGATGGTACAGAAGTATATAAATAATGATTACATGTATATGCCTGATGTACATTATAAAATGACATGTATATCATCTGTATATAATGTATGATGACACACCTGTATTTTCTTCCTCCCCATGCCCATCTTCCTCTTTTTATATACATGTACAAATGTACAAATATATACATGTATAAATGGTATATCCACCTTTGAATATATAGACAAAATATATGAATATATATATATAATTACACAGATAAATTTGCTTGAAGAGTTTTAAGTCCTGTGTTAAATCAAAAACAGCTGGATGGAGTATTTCCTAAATTTTGGGAGTGGATTTTCTTGGAGTTCTCCCTAAAACATTTCCTATTGATGCCTGTCATAACACAGATACTTTAACAGATGGATTGACAGTCTGGAGAGAAAATTCAGTGATGTGCCAACTTGGGCTTTGTCTAAAGGAAAGAGATCTCAGCTTTTACCTTGAGCTGCTTTACCAAAAGCAGCCTAGTGATTTAAAATATATCACACCCTGCTAATTACACTGGGATTTACTGGTTAATTATGGTTAGTCACTGCCTCCCTCTCTTAGGTCTCCCTTCACAAGCTTAGAAGTGATCTAAAACCACAGGGAATTCTCACTCCCAGTGGGCCAGAGCACAGGTAAACACTGACACACCCTTTACCCCTGGACATGCTTTTTTCATTCCCACTTTTGGGGACAAAAATTCTACCTGATAACGAACAATTTTCTTCTAGGCTACCTTTGTGTAGCAATAAAGGTAAACCTGAATTCCCTGCCCATCCACACCCACCTCTATTGATACTACACCTTCTGGACTGTGTGCAGACTCCCTGGACCACCACAGACCTGCATGAGGGAACTAGGAGGAATATGTGTTGTCAGTAGACTTAAACTCATGATCTACTTGTGGTTTGTGGGATTTAGAAAGAAAAGACGGTTTTATAAGCACTGATCTGCACTTCCCTCTTTCTGAGGTGATCTGGTTTCTTTAGCACCGTAATAAATGAACCCCTCAAACCTTTCCCACCCCACTCAGCTAACCCTATTCCAAGGTTTTCCCTGGAAGATTTCTTCAGACTCAGCCCAAACTCCCTCTCCTAGGGAATGACAAACCAGGGGAGTCATTCTGCGTCCCCCCTGGCTTCTGATCACTGCCAACAGGGATGGGGAACAGAACAGTCATGGCTTGGCCATAACAGAAGTCTGGTATCCAATGAGTTTTCCAAAATCATGTGTTTAATATGGACTGACCCTGTTCATGTGTCAATTTAGGCAAAACTGATCAGTGGTGGAACAAACCACTCAGAGCACGACATCAACTGCTTGATGAGTCCCACCACAACAAGGGACCCCCCAGCCTGGTGCTTCAGGACTGAAAGCTGAGACAATTTGCAGGGTGAAGGTTTTACTTCACTACACCCACAGTCACCCCCAGCAGGAGAGCCTGAAAAACACCCCCTAATTAGCTGTTTTCCGAGTCTACCATCATTTCACATCGCTGCAACTGAAAAAAGGTCTGTGTGTTCCATTTCAAGATGAAACATTAGAATTCTGTTCTCTATAATCTACAACAGCACCTCATAATCCATTGCAAACACCGGATGGATAATGAAGCTGAAGGAAAACAATAAAATCTTGCACATAAACCTACCCATCAAAATCTGCAGAAATGTGGTGCAAGTGTAATTATTCATGAATGTGCCTTCAGCTATTTCTTTCATTTACTTTCCAGCTAGAAAGTAAAATGAGTTGTGACAACACAGGGAGAAGAAAACATTGCATATTCCATGTGGAGCAAAAGTCTAAAGGAAAAAGTCTTTTTTGTGACTGCTGAACTCAGCCTGAACAGACCAGTTCATGGAAGGGCAAAAGCTGGTGGTGTAGACTTGGCAGAAAAGGGGACTCTATTCTAAGAATTTCTCCATCCTTCAGGTGAAGAGATCCTCAGGATAAAGAATTTTATCCTAAGAAGATAAAAGAGATTGTTTGTCACGTTCTGGAAAACCATTCAGCACGAAAAATTGCATGGGCTGGAGCCTCTAACTGGCATTTCATGTGTTAAGTGCCACCCTCCATCCCTTCTCACATCCAGCAGGAATTACAGGACCATAGTGAAGATGGAATATACTCATAAAACTACTGCATTTTTCAGGGTCTAAACTGCAGCGTTTGGAAAAAAAGATTAAATGAAGTGTGGGACAGAATCACAGCGCCCCGTAACATGCCAGAAGCGGTATTTTGCCTCCGGCAGGATCATTACCTCCTACTGCTCAAAAGATTTCTCAAGCTGTGACAATCTTTATGCTGCTCTGATCCCAAGCTATTACACCAGCCTGGCCAATGAGGCAGAACAGTCCCTAATTAAAGAGGACCAAAATGGGAGGAAATCTCACGGATGTCGACATTCATGTGGAGCATTATCTTTGTCTTTATGTGACGGGAAGAGTCATTTTGTCTGACTAGGCTCCACAAAGCAACCAGCCAAGCTAGAGAAAACATATGGGTGCTTGGATGCGTAGAGGCCACACTTAACTCCTTAAAAGCAACAGTTTTAAAAGCCAAGAGTTTACGTGGCCGTTCTTCTTCCTGTGTGTTTAACTGAGGATGAGGAAGTAAAAGAAAAGGGCTCATCTTCTAGGGGAGTTTTAGAGTCAGAGAATGGCCTGGGTTGGAAAAGACCTTAAAGATCCTCCAGTCCTACCCCCTGCCGTGGGCAGGGACACCTTCCACTAGCCCAGGTTGCTCCAAGCCCCATCCAACCTGGCCTTGGACACTTCCAGGGATCCAGGGGCAACCACAGCTTCTGAGGGCAACCTGTGCCAGAGCCTCACCACCTTCACAGGGAAGAATTTATTCCTATTATCTAATCTAACCCTACTCTCTGCCTGTTTGAAGCCATTCCCCCTTGTCCTGTCACTCCATCCTTTGGAAATAGTCTCTCTCCATCTTTCTTGTCAGCTCCTTCAGGTCCTGGAAGGCCACAGTCAGGTCACCCCAAAGCTTCTCTTCTCCAGCTGAACAATCCCAGCTCTCCCAGCCTTTCCTCCCAGCAGAGCTGCTCCAGCCCTGGGATCCTCTTGGTGCCTCCTCTGGACTCTCTCCAGCAGCTCCATGTGCTCCCTGTGCTGTTCCCAGGGCTGGAGCAGCTCTGCAGGGGGGTCTCACCTGAGGGGGCAGAGGGGCTGAATCCTCTCCCTTGCCCTGCTGCCCACGCTGGGGAATCAGCCCAGGTTCAATCCAACCCTTTCCATCTGCAAGATGAGGTAAAATAACACCATACCAGACCTTTTGGCTGAAGAAAGGAGACAGCCAACCTCTCAATAAAAATCTCCAGTCTCTGAGAATGAGAAGGTCCCCCCTGAGCCTCCTTTTCTCCAGGCTGAGCCCCCCCAGCTCCCTCAGCTGCTCCTGCTGCTCCAGCCCCTTCCCAGCTCCGCTCCCTTCCCTGGATACATTCCAGCCCCTCAGTGTCTCTCTTCCATGAGGGCCCAGAACTGGACACAACACTCAAGGAGCCTCATCAGTGCCCAGAGGGACAATCACTGCCCTGGTCCTGCTGCGCACACAATTTTTGATTCAGGCCAGGATGCCATCAGCCTTTTCGGCCACAAATGTTCAGCTGCTTCATTATTAAGGAGAGAATTTTTCTCTAATTAGCTTAGGAATAACAATATTTTTCCTTCCTGCTCACAAAAACTGCTGCAGGGTGAGATACTCCTTTTGGGACCAGGATGATCCTCCCAGCTGTGGGCCCCTTCCAACTCAGAATATTCTGCGACTCTGTGACTACATCACCACACTTTTTCTTGTTTCTTCACCCCACAGTGAACTCAGAGGTTCAAGAGCCACCTTCCAAAGTCACAGGCTGCCTGTTCTGTTGGAGTCTCAGGAGGCTGGCACTTGATGGTGGGGAGTTCTGGGTTTATAGATGGGTTTCTGTTTCCCATGGCAAGTTATTTGAAGGTGGTGGCTGCTGGGGAAGTGTAATGTCCACATGGGAACCATTTCTGAAGCTGAAGAACAACCCCTGGAGCTCAGCAGTCTCCTGTGACTTCAAAAGCTTTGTGTGAAGGGAAATAAAGGTTATCATTAATTATCAGATTAAATGTAACAGCTATTTTTATCCGAACTACACCAACTGGCCCCATAACATCACTCAAAGCAAGGCAGACATAATTAACGTCTTTTGATTCAACTGTAAATTACAATTTGGTATAAAGAAGACGACCTTATTAGGCAACCAGAATTCTTTATTTTTCGAACTGACCTTTACTTTCAGAATGCAGCGTTGTCATCTCGAATTTGAAAAATTAGTTTTGCTGTAAAAAATACTGGCCGTTCTTTTATGATTTTGAAAATGTTACTTCAGCATGAGGCTTTTGACGTGTCTGATTAATCCTTTTTTTTTTTTTTTTCCCTAGTTGTAATAATGTTCAGGAGCAGCAGTATTATTTCTGGCATAAGATAAACGAAGTGGCACAGAATTATGTACATGGGGGTAACATAATGGAACAGAAAGGAATAGCAATAAAATTCAGTTTGCAAAAATCGCATTCTCAACTAATTTGTATCCAACTACAGATGAATTGATTTTGCTCAACAATTAATACAGAGACAAATATTGTTTTCCTTTAAATGCTAATACTATTTAAGCAATCATTCCTCATCTTCAAAATAATTAATGTGTCACTGGCAGCCTTCTAAAATGGCTTTGCAAATGCATAACTGATGCTTGGATTTGTATGGGTTTGTTCATGGGGATCTACGAGGTGTTCCGGGGATGAAACTAGAGAGGCCACAATTCACATCCTGACGTGCAGATCAAACTTTGTGGAAGTTTAACTGGGAATAAATAATAAATATAAATAATAAAATGGCCATCTCAGCTGTATAATCTCATCTCCTAGTGTTAAACTGACTGGCAAATTCCACGGAAGCCTCTCGGATCTAAAAGGAAGCCGAGCTTGGCACCAAGTCATGTCCCCCTTTTCCTGCAGAATGATGCCCCACCAGCAGGGACAACACACTTAGCCCTGCCTCCTCTCCTCCAGCACAGAATGCCAAGATCCTCCTCACAAATCCAGCCCAAAGTTGTGGAGCCTCATCCTGCCCCCTCACGTGATCCCCAATGTGCCGGCCGAGTTTTAAACGGGAATTATGATGATGTGGTTTTAAATTTCCTCCACAACTTCCAGTTTCCTCACTTCCCAGTAAACACTGTGCCTTTAAAGAGCTTCGCTGTGGAGGGAGCTGCGTTTCAGCAGTGCACGAAGCAACCACCCTCTTGACTCGCTCGTCAGCTGCTTGATTAATATATGATCACTTATTTCCCTATTATGGAAGCACTCGGGCACTTGGAGCCGGAGCTGGGAGCCCTAATGTGGTTACAAGTGCACAACAATAAATTCTTTCCCCTCCACCACCCCTCAGTACCGCGACCTTCGCAGAAGTGTCTTCGCCGGGAACGTTTAAAATAAAACCAGGAGCCCTTCCTCAAAGCTACCCCTGCACCAGCACACCCTGCGAGGCCACGGCACGGCTCAGGCACCACCCACGGCTTCCCTCAGCGTGGGATACTCACTGGCACGGCTGGGACTGTTCCAGATACCCTCTGCCAGGCTACTGTGCTCACCCAGCATGGCCAGGACCCCACCTCGCAGGTAGGGTGGATGAGAACACCTTGGGGGCCTGAGGGAAAGAGAGTTCAGCCCTTCTGATGCTGCACCACTTGGCATCAAAGCCAGAGAAAAGGATCTAAGTCCTTTTTATTTTTTTATTTTTTTTTTTATTCTAAGAGAGATGGTGCCTCCAGCACTTCAAAACACTTTGTAGCTCTAGACTGCAAGAGAACCGATGCAAAATGAGTTGGCACTGGCTATTAATTGTGGGATGACCAACAGGGAAATGCAAAAGAGAGGTGTTCATCTTCCAGCAGCTTCTCTTGCATAACAGCTTTGCTTTCCAGGAACGCTCCCTCACCCCACCACCCCCCTGCAGTTTGTAAGAGCAGTCAGGGAATCAGCTCAGAGAAATGGCAGCAATCAAAATATGCCACACAGAAGTGGCAGAAAAGGGGGCTCACAGCCCGAAGCGACACGAGCTGGGGAAGAAGGCACAGGTTACAGAGGAAAACCTGTCAGTCACAAAAAGGAGAGGAGTCAGTCAGAAGGACGTTTAACAAGAGCACGGAGTGACAGCACAAGGGGGAATCGTTTCTAACCGAAAGAAAGTAGGTTCAGATTAGATATTAGGGAAAAATTCCTTCCTGTGAGGGTGGGGAGGCCCTGGCACAGGTTGCCCAGAGGAGCTGTGGCTGCCCCATCCCTGGAAACATTCAAAGCCAGGCTGGACGGAGCTTGGAGCAACCTGGGCTAGGGGAAGGTGTCCCTGCCCATGGCAGGGGATTGGAATGAGATGAGCTTTAATGTCCCTTCCAACCCAGGCCATTCTGCAATTCCGTGAAAAGCACCATAATATGGAGTCAGAATATTTCTCTACACTCATGAAATGAAGACAATGAAGAGCGAGATTTTGCTCTGCTCATCTTCAAAGTGGAAAACAAGGGCAGTTCCAGGAGTCGCTGTACACCAAAACATCTCTGTTAGCAACTAATGAGAGGCTATTTTAAGTTTCCACGGTAAATTTAATAAAAACTGTTACATGAGCACTTGGAAAGTCACAATGAGAAAACATCCTCCTCTTGTGAAACCCATCAGCAGGTTTTAATTACGAATTTTTTAATTATCCATTCAGAGGTGGACAGCGTAAGATGCAGGAACTGAGCTTTGCCATTCAACACCACATTCTTAAGCAAAGGAGTTATTACAGAGAAATTCTTCCCTGTGAGGGTGGGGAGGTCCTGGCCCGGGTTGCCCAGAGAAGCTGTGGCTGCCCCTGGAACCCTGGAAGTGTCCAAGGCCAGGTTGGACGGGGGCTTGGAGCAACCTGGGCTGGTGGAAGGTGTCCCTGCCCATGGCAGGGGGTTGGGACTGGATCATCTTTAAAGTCTCTTCCAACCCAAACCATTCTATGATTTTTATGATTCTATTTCACTATCTTCTATGCCTTGTAAATAAGATTATCAGCAAGAAGCATTCACTTTACTGCACAGATTAAATGCAAGAAGCAAACAACTTAAATAATGGCCAAACAGCACAATTTTTATTTGCACAAATGTGGGCACTGCTCCAAGCTGGTAATGGGCTAATTAATTTGGCACAATCCCACCATGAAAAAATACTCTGCTTTAATACAGGTATTTACCATGTGTTTTTAACATCCTGCACTACCTGCCACCTTCAGGTCGCTTGTGGAGGCAGTTGGGCAATTATCAAAGATAAAAGTGGGGCTTGTAGGATTAAAAATGCCCAAGGAACTATCTGTGATCCTTCAGGGACAGAGCAGAATTGTCACAGGGCACAACACAGGCTGAGCTGAACAATTGTGCTCCGAGAGACTCTTTTAAGAGTTCACTTGGCAAAGGAAATCTTGTCACCCCTCTGTAAAACCAAACCAAACACCAGAGATGTGATAGATATAAACCCTAGACTTGTTCAGCAGACCCCAGATAGCCCAGTCACAGTCTGAGCAAAGCCCAGGACATGGATTTACCACAAAACTTGGCCTGCCAGAAGGTCTCACATGCTCCTGCATCAACGGGCTTTGTAACTTCGGCTCCAGCATCCACGAGTTCAACCAGAGGGAGCGCTGGAGCCAGGGGGTTCTGCCCAGAAGTCTTACTGAATGTTCCGTAGAGTGAAATTTCCCCACCAAAGGGGCAGAATTTTGGCCTCTCCTGACTCTTGAAAGCAGTCACCCAGCTGTAGCTTTCCACCGTAGAGCGAAGGAATCCCGTGGCAGGAGGGATCTGGGAAATTTCCACTGTTTCCCTTCGCTTGGGCTGTTACCCAAACAGAATCATTAATTTGAGTTTACCCTGTCTCCACTGAACGCAGAAAAGCCACATTCTATGTTTATTTCCCCTGCAGGCTGGCTTGCTTGACTTTCTTAGGAGGAGGGGAGGGGCTCCTCAGGAGAAAAGCAGGAGAGCACTGAAACAGCAGTTCGGGGGAGATAAATTAAGATCCTGTGGCAATACGGCTCTGAAAGAGGATGAGAAGGAATTATGTGCTGGAGGGTGTTGTTAGTATATTCCAGGCTTGTGCAACAGCCACTTGGAAAACCACGTTACATGTTGTGCAGAAGCTCATTAGGCCGAACGTTTCAAAAACCAGATTCCAGATAAAAATCTCTGGCCAATTCCTAAGAAAAAATTGCTTAATCTAACTTAGAATCCCTTGGGTTGGAAAAAATCCTTAAGATCATGGGGTCCAACTGCAAAAAAAAAAAAAAAAAAAACAACCAAAAAAAAACCAAAAAAAACCCAAAAAAACCCCCCAAAAACCAAACTTGCAGGTTTGGAAACTCAGCAGCAAGCTCGAGGAAGAATCCAACGGAGAAAAGCAGACACTGGGAGGGTGCAATTCATCTGACCTATTTTAGGCAGACTTTTTAGGACAGTGTGGATCTCACCCTTCAGCACCCCTCCTGTATTGGCTAGTTCTCATGAGGGCTAGTTCAGATGTAGATATTGATCCTTAACCCAATAAATAACATTTCATGTGCCTGAGTGGTGCCTCAGCTACGCACTGGAGAATTTCGGATGAACACGCTTATCTGCTGTTTCATGTGAAATTCCTTCCTGCCTAATAAATTATTTAGCCCTTATGAAAGGTACTACACTGAAACTGTAGCAGCTAAGAAGTCTTGTTTTTGCTCAGGAAGGAAGAAAATAAAATAAAGGCAGGCATACCTTCTCACACCACCCCATCCGCGTGCTCCCGTCCCGCGGGGTGGAGAAGGAGGGAACGGCTCACCTTCAGCAGAGAGTCAAAAATGAACATTTGTTCCCTCTGCTGAGAGGGCCAGGGAAGCTGCCAGTTGTGCAGCTGATCTGGACCCTCTCACGTTCCCTCAGGAGCTGATGGAACAGTCTGCATAGATTTCTCTTTTTATAGACATACTGTTGAATAGGCAACCTACCCCCATATCAGCACCTCTTGCTCTCCTTTCAACTCCTTCCAAAGATAGTGAATTTTTGTGTATGTCTGTGTGCCTGAATGCCTTTAAATGTACAGCAATAAGACTCCTTCTCTATCTCTAATAAGGGATTAGAGTTAACACCACGACAAGCTGTATCAAATGCTTCACACGAACAAGCAGCCAAATGACAGTTTCTGTGAGAACTGTAATTGAATTCACAAGCTGCTGCAAACACCAAACCTCAGCTCTGCTACTTAGCTCACGACGAGCCAGGGGATGGCTGCTGCCATCCTGAAGGGGTTGGAGGTGCTCAAGGGAACCTCGTTGCACCCAGGAGGTGTCAAAGGCAGCCAGTACGGGGCTGCAGGACTGAGAATGAAGAAAAAAGAAAGAGAATGGGTGAGGCAGGTGTGCTGGATGTACATCTGTGGAAAACAAGAATCCCTTGAAAGGTATTCCTGGCCACGGTCCTCTTTGCTATCCAAGCCAAGGAAGGCCCACACTGACGTGAGACTGCACAGAAAGCCACTGTGAGCTCGTCCTAACACAGTTCTCTGACATGTGCCCCCTGTCCTTCCTCCCTGGGTCCTGGTGCAGCACCTCTGGGTAAGGAGGACACGAGGCTTCTGCACTGGCATCTGAGCTGATGTGCCCTCAACAGGGAGCTCTGATTTTACAGGACCAGTAAACTCACACGCTCTTAAAATGCCAAAGCCACTGCTCCATCATTCTGTAATGGAAGAAAGACGATTCCATCCCACATCCTTGCCATCTTTTTTTTTCTTTCCCCTCCCCTACTGAAGGAACTGATGCTGAGGTGAACACGACTGTTTGCTCTGAGACAGAACTCGAGCACAGCTCTGCTCTTCCTCTAATTTCATCTCACAGAGTAATAGAAAAGACCTTATTGGCACACAGGACAATTCACAGTTTAGCATAAGGGAGTGAAAAATGTCCATGAATAGATTCCATAAAAGAGGGGGGAATGAATCCAGAAGGGCAAGGTGCCCTTCTCAGCAGCTTGTTCATTACTTATAGGCAGTTACTGCATTGGAAGCCTGGAATTCTAACAAGTCAATACCAGAGCTCTGTGGGATTTCTCGTCCCTGACTTTAGTGTCTGTATTTATTGAGTGAGGACTGATGGTACAGGGTAATGTAATTTTCCAAGCTTTTTCAAAGGAGCAGAGATTAATGAGCAAGGTCAGGCACCAAAGGCACTACACGGTACTTCAAATCCCACTTCTACGTGGGATTTTTTTTTTTTTTTTTTTTGCCCTTTCCCCATCTCATGAAAAACCAAAATTCCAAACCTTCCAGGTCCCGGGCACTGACTCAGCGACATCCTTTTGAACTTGCTGCTATTTCAGACGAAGGGTGGAGGGGCTGTTCTCCCCTAAGAGAGCAGATAGATGTTCTGACAAGCATCTGACAAGCATCTGACTAAAGTGTAGTTCATTAAGCCTGGCTTGCAGTGGGTTTATTCTCAGGTGTGTAGCAAGCAGAAGGAGTACCCACCTTTTTATAGCCTGTGTATTGATTAATCACACCCACACACCTTCTTATTTTTTTTTTTTAATGTGGGTAAAAGCAAGCATGTTTTTCCAATAAAGCCCCTGTGAAAGGAGAAAGCAGGTCCATATTCCAAGCTCTTTATCTACATCAGGAGGTTATGGAGCAGGGAAGTGAAAATGGTCTCATTACCCTGACAGATGGTGCACTTAACAAACCCACACAAGTACAGTGAGGACACAACGGAAGGTTGAACGTGCTCGAAGTGCAGCACATTTCTGAGCTGCCAGTGAAGGAAGTGGTGGCTGTGGGACCACACTGGCCCACCACCCAAGCTGCTTTCCAGTCCTCAGAGCTGTAACGAATCATTTGGGGGGCATCATTCCTTCTCCAGAAGCGACTGTTCTCCCTTTTCTCCCTCCCGTCCACAACATCTCAGAAAGGAGACTCAGAAAGTGTTGGAATGGTTTGATTCTACAAATGTATACATTTCTTTTTTTTTTTTTAATGCAAACCCATGTTAAAACAAAACAAGAAAGAAGCTTTGTTAATGTGAGTTCTCTGGAAGAAAAGAAGGGTTCCTATTAATCTTACCTTGCTTTTCCCCTCTTTAAGTTTTCACCTGGTGCCTGTTCACAACTGCTATTTAAAATCAATTTTATCAGGGTGGGCATTGATCTAGCTAAGTGCTGCAGTAGCAATTAGAAAGTTATTAAACCCAGTGCCAGATAATCTAATTGACATGAAAATCTAACCGAGGCCAGGGGATAAAGGTTTCCCTCCTGCTTCAGTTGCATGTTCATTGCACACATAAAGCTATCTTAAAAGAATATTAAGGTTGCAAAGTCGAACCTGGAAAAGTTAATACAAGGCAAACTAAAGTGACACCGCTGTGCAAAATTAGCTGAGTTAATTGCAGGGAGAACTTTAGTTCTTGACATCGCAACTTGCACGGTGTCAGGAGCACTTTTGTTTCCTGGATTTAAAGCAAAAAAAAAAAAACAAAAACAAAAAAACCCAAAAAACAACACTCTGTTGCAACATATGGACACCCACGTGGCTCCTCAGCACGACTGCCTGGAACTGTTAGACCCACCACCCCTGGTTTTAGTGAAGCAGCTGACAGTGGGGGTGGCTGTTGTCCTCTCCTTGACTCAGCAGGAAATGGAACGAGTTGCACGTTCTTGTTGGTGGGTTTCACCCAGGACAGGAACAACGAGGCAATGGGGGGTTTGGGCAGCAGGCTCAGGGGCTTCTTTGCTCACTGACGCCTCTGGATGTGGTGGGTGCTTCTGTTCCACCTCCTGTGTGTCAGTTTGGGTCCAGCCCCCTCCCTTCCCCAGCCCAGATGGTCACCACGCTTCCCAGCAGACCTCAGCAGTGCTGCTTCTTTATTTGGCTAGTCCTAGTCCCCAAAACTGCACCAGGGCATTCCCTAACCTCAGAATTCCAGCCCAGCCCGTTCCCACACTAGCTGACTCCTGGTCTCCTCCGGTTCTCACATCCCAGCTCATATTCCTCCCTCCCAGTCCCAGTTTCCATCCAAAAGTATCAAACCCTGCCCAATGCTCCGTGCTTCCAGTTTCCTGAGGAGACTTTCTGAACTCCTTTGTCATTCCATCCTTTCACCTCCCTGCTCCAGCTTCTGTGACCGTCTGGTTCCAAGGAAGGAGGTACATTTCCTCCTAAGCAACTGTGGTCTCTTGGGAACGCAGAAGGGGCACCACCATTCCCTCAGCTTCAGTTCCTGACCAAAGCATCACTTAGAGAAGCAGGAGGCAGCACTTCAGGAAAACCGTGGTCTCCTTAAGCCTCGCAAAGACAGTGTTGGTTTAATTTCTTTAGTGTTTATTATTTGGTGCTCAGTGATGTTGAGTTTTCACGGAAAAAAATAAATAAACTGCTTCACTGAACTCACACAAACGTAAGACTTTGGTCTTTCTAAAACATTTAATAACTTGGCCGGTCTTGCAACAGAGAAAAGCCACATCCCAGATGGCAAATATAACATTTCTGTTCGAAATGACAAAGGCTCAAAGCAGTCAGGAAAAAAAAAGGCCACCAGAAATTGTTTTTAATTGCTAGATGTGCTAACATTTTGTGGGAGCCTCATTTTTGGAAACTGCTGGAATGACTTTGCTGAACCCTTCCAGAATAATTCTGCTTGAGGCAAGCAATCAAAATGACAAATTTCAGCCTGAGCAATTGGATTTTGGCAAGGCTGTGTACAACTGGAAAGGGAGCTTTTAACCAGCAGAGATCAGCAGCTGTTAATTGGCCTTGCCACCAATCCAGATTGCAATAAACAAAATAAATGTATATAACACGAGTAAAAGAATGTAAACTAAATGAAATAAAAGTTATGGATAGCTGGAAAATCTTTAAAAGGCATCAAAACCAGAGGGCGAGCATTACTCTGCCGGTGTTTTGAGAGCTGCCAATGATTTCTTGAACATTTAACCACGGGGAAAAAAAAAAAACCCTGAAAATAGTCGAGTCACTTAAAACGACTACTTGGGAGACAAAAACTAATCAGAGCTCTCCCTTATAGGTCCTGTGTTCGAGGAGACGTTTTCCTTGGTGTGAACTTAAACCCTGACGGGGACTTTCGAAGTTCTGCCTGGATTTACGGACGCGTCGGGTTGTCGGCAGAGCCGATCAGAAACAGCGTCTCGGCTGAACACACGCGGCTCGGCCGACCTCAGGTCGTTGCTCCAGCCCCTTTTCCCATCCGCACGGATTCGTTTTGCCTTCCCCCTGCCTGGGAGGATTACGACCCGCCACGAGCTCACGGGGCGTCCAGAAGAAGGACGAAACGTTTCATGTGTTTTCTCTGCACTGGGGAACACAAGCTGGGTTAGTGCAAGGAAGGGCTTAAGCTGGGATTAAAACCCTCACTGCCACCTCGAGTGTGGGCACGGGCAGAATGCAGAGGACACAGCACACCCCTGAACTGGTCCCCGGTGCACTAAAACCCACCTGATTGTCTTTATTGCTCAAATTTTAGATCTGAATGCAAACAGAATGAATTAAATATTCCTTTCTTCTCTTTTGCCCAGTAACCCCAATGTTTAGTCCTTCCTTCCAAGCTAATAGGACAGAGAGAGAACAACCAAAAGCCTTCTTTTTTTCCAACTCCATTACTTTAAAAACTGCTTTTTCTCTTTCTTATGCATATTTCTCTTCCAGGTGTTTTCTTGGCTGCCTACTCACAGCTGGCTTTTGCTTAAATATAGTCTGGGAAACAGTAAATATTTTGTGAGACTGGAAAGAAATGAAAGACTTTGGGTGAGGGTCAACCATGGCTCCAAATTTACAGCCTTAGTCAGGAACCTTCTTTGGGCGAATAAGTATAAATATATAATTAAAGTATGCTTTTTATTAAAAATAAGACGAGGGAAAAGTAGGCAGGTAGAGGGAAAAGTAGCACTTGGAAAGTAGTGGAAAAGTAGCACTTCAGCACTGGGCTGAAGAAACACAGAATTCTCTGAGGGAGGAGAAAGAAAGAGGAGTGAGGTGGAAACACAGCGTGTGGGAGACAGTGAGAAAGCAACACAGAGAAGAACTTCCTTGTGGAAAAGATGAAAGGAAAACCTCTTTTTACGAAGATAAGGAAGAAAGTAAAGAATCACTGCCAGAATAGCTGTGGTGATCTGAGTGTTTTCAATCTGTGCAACCTCTCCTGACCAGCAAAAAACAGAACATTTGGGGGTTTTTTAAACCAAAAAAAAAAAAAACAAACCAGGCTTTCTCTCCTGAAACAAGTCATTTTGGGGAGCAGAACACCTTGGGTTTTTTTTGAACTGCCTGAATTGAAAGTCTACATTGAGTTCTGGTTTTTCCTGGCACGCTTGGTTGAGCTTATCAAGTGTTTTGTCACATCCAGGCAGCAGCACTTCCAACAACCAGAGGTATCCCTGACACTAGCAAAGTTTTCTGGCAGCTCTGGGCTGGATCACTGCCTATCTCCACAGTTATTATACATTTATAAAACAATCTAAATATTATAACTTTATAAAACAATCATAAATTCAACTGAAATTTCAAGTTCTGATAAACCAAAGTCAAGGCTTTGCTCAGCCTTTTTCGCTGCTTGGCCAGAGACCTCACAACACAGCAGAACAGAAGCAGCTGCTCTCTATCTCAGCTCAGGGTTAATTAAATGTTGGGTTCTATTCTGCAAGTTCAATCAAGAAATTTGCCCCCCCAAATATGTTTCATGTACTACATAATCCTGCAGAAAACTACTTGCAGCCATAGAAAATTCCTGTGAATGCCCGAAGAGTTGTGGGAAGCCTGAAACAAGGGTCAGATTTACGGGAGTTATAAAACCTTTCCATGCCAAGTTTCAAGTAAATTTGAATCTATTTATACTTTTGGAGAGGAAAACAGTAACTTCTTAGTGATCTTGCATAGTACCCACTCCAAAAATAATGGCAGTTGTGGACGTGCTTACATTTAGGTTCATTAAAACCCGAAATTTAGAACCCAACTGAGTTGGAATTACAAGCTCCCACAAACAGATAGATGGGGAGAAACACAAAAAAAAGCACCAGGATCCCTTGGTGCAGCTTTCTTCGCTGAGTTTTTTTTGCATGCATCATCCTCTACTGCAAAAAGGAAAAGAATTAATAGAAGGAAAAAAATAAGTATTCTAATTCCGACTCACTCTGGACCTCAGCCAGTCCGCCACGTAATAGCAAAATGCTAATGCTGGCTGCAGTGATCTTCTCAGGATGATGAAGAGAGACCAAAAACCTACACTAATTGTGCTGCATCCAAGAACAAACAGCCTCTAGACTGTGTTGTTCACAAAGTTTGCCTGTGGCATGGGAGGAATGGGGGGAAACTGCCAAAAATTGCATTTTCTTTTTGATGTTCTTCCATAATGGAATGGGGGTTTCTTTTAGCTGAGAGACCTCCAGAGGACTCCACCTCACGACTTAGCCTTCTGCTTTTGATTTCTGTGGTCCCTCATTTAAACCCCATAAATACTTGAACAACAGTTGTGCCACTTTTCTTCTCTCTGGCCCAGGGGAGGGTTTCAGAGAGGTCCAGCAGCCACTGCAAAGCCCACCAACCCTCCCACACCTGGGCAGAGCAGCTCCAGGCTCTGCGCCTGGTCCCACCGAGCACGTGACACGCTATTGCTTATGGATCATTATTCGCCACATTTTCTTTCCGCTGGAGTCTGGCAAAGCTATTTCTTTCTCTTTAATTTGACAGAGAAAGTAATTTAAGGCAAAGGCTTGAGTTTGCCTGAGGAGAGACAAAGCGGTGCTGATGGACAGAGTGGTGACTCACGACTGACTGGCAAAGCCCTCTGTGCCCTCTGCTGACAGCACCCATCACCCCCGTGACAGAAAGGTCCAAACCCACACAGCTTCCATTTGTCTTCTTACCTTCTTGGCTTTAAAAAAAAAAAAGCCAGGAATGTTTGGGGGTTTTTTCCCCCCCCAGCTCCTTGTAGGCAAGCACATGTCATTGCCTCCCAGAGGCACAGCTCACAGGAGAGACACGGAGCTTTACTTATGAAGATTCATTGGAAAGGTCACCGAGAAGTTTCTGTCGGTGAAAAATTCAGCTGTCTGCTTTCTGAACATCGTTATATGAGATCACAAAACACACTGGCTGCTGGGAACTAGTTTGCTGCTGCCAGCCCTAGAGGTGGTGGCTTCAGGACACCAAACAGCCTTGAATCCAGCTGCCTCAGCCCTGTCTAGACGTCCTTCCCTAGGTGGGTTCTGCCCCCGCGTTATTTGAGGTGCAAAGGAGGTCATCTGATCCTCCTCTGTGCTGTATGAACATGTGTAAGCCAGGATGGGGATATATAGGTTGGATATTAGGAAGAAATTCTTTACAGAGAGGGTAATCAGGCACTGGGATGGGCTGCCCAGGGAAGTGGTGGATTCTCTGTCCCTGGAGGTGTTTAAGGTGAGACTGGATGTGGCATCAGTGTCGTGGTCTGGGAACCACAGCAGGGTTGGATCAAGGGTTGGACTTGATGATCTCGGAAGTCTTTTCAAACCCGGCTGATTCTGTGATTCTCTGATTTTATGGTATGTGCTCCATCATTCCCCAGGATGGGGCCCAAACATACCTGGAGGTCTGGAATTCCATGTGCTTTTCTCAAGGGTACCACACCTGATAACCTACACTGAAGTCTGAAATCAGTCTGAGTCCAGGGGAATAAATTTATCTTCACGCTTAATTAATCTCTCCACTCCTACCCCTCTGTTCAGCTGCAACACACAGCAGAGAACTCAGCCCAGAAACTTCTCCACTTCCTGCTTCCTGCATCAGAAACCTGGCTCAGAAACTCTCTGCAGTGTCTACACGGACCGTAAGCCAACTTTTAGGTGTCTATCAGCAGATGTGTAACTTAGATTAGAAACTGCAGAGCCACTGTTGGATTAGCACAGACACATAATGAATTCCAAAATCCCACAGTAATGTATTGTGATCCTGGCAATTAGCCTGGATTTTAATTAGTTTGTGCTAATGAATATATTTGTACATGTCCATTTTTTTTTTTTATTGGCAGCTTTTAGAGGAGTAATAAATTGGTCACTGTGGAGTGCCAGTGTTTCACTAAAACCTGAGAAATAATTAATGCTTTCTCCACCTAGAGTCAACCAGCAGTCTCAGGGGTTTTTAGGTATAAATTAGAATGAAAGATGAGGTACTCAAAGTACAGTCCGAGCACTCATTCATCAACTGTGATTAAATATTGCTACTGGGAGACCCTGGAGAAGTGCTGAGAGCTGAGTTCCACTCTCTGGACTCCCCACGCCATCTCCCAGGAGCTCCCAGAGCACCCTGCCCTATTTTCCACTGTGACTCTTGAAATGCCTTTTCCATATCTGGTGCTATCCCTCTTTCTTCTTTCCTTCAGAATTCCTCCTCGGAAAAGATTTTTCTCAGTCCTTCCTATTCGTAACCCACTGGGGGCTGGGGGGAAAATGAACCAGCACCAAATGTGCTTGGCTAAAGCAAACGCTTCCATCAGATCCAGCATCCCAGCTAACGAAAACCTCCAGCCAGAAAAATATCTGGATGTTTTCAAATCCATACTTTTACAGGGAAAATGGCTGGGAGAGCTGGCACGAGGCAGGAGGATCAGCCAAATCTAAATAAGGATGGAGTTGTTTGAGATGGATTTGAGGAGAAATTAAATCAGGTCCAAAAGCAACATTCTGAAAAACCTTGCTGAGCGTTCACTTAACTGCAGAGATAGTGCTCTAGATAGAAGTATTCTTATTTTTATTATTCTTTTTATTACATTTTATTTTTATTATTTATTAATTTTAGTATTACCCACAAATTCCTCAGCCTTGACAGAGCTGAGCAAATTAGAAGCCTAAATCGGATTAAGATCTACAAACACCAGGCTCTCCAGAGAAGCTCGTTCTGACAAGTATCATGTCACAAAAAAACACGTTTCTGTTGACAACAAACAGAGCTTTATGTCTCTCACAGAGGTGCACACACATAGAGACAGGCAAGAAGAATTTCACTCCTAATCTGTAGAGAGGGACAGAGTTGTTTATTATTATTATTATTATTATTATTATTATTATTATTATTATTATTATTATTATTATTATTATTATTATTATTATCATCATCATCATCAATAATAATAATATTATTAAGAGCTCTCTCTCAGCACAGGAACCCAAGACACACGTGGGCTGACTTTGAGACACCCTTCTCTTCCCTTGCACGAGCTAACAAAGCATTTTAAGATCCTGGAATCCACTCTAAGCACCAGGACTGAAGGTGAGGTGCTGTGCTGGTTCCTGCTGCAGCATCTAATTCCTTCCTCCAGCCTTAACTGCCTTCTGTTCTGGTCACTTGTTCAGCAAGGGACCACATTTCCATCATGTCTAACACTCCTGCCGCTCTAAATTCTGGTGCCTGCTCACACAAGGGAGCTTGATAACACCAAATTACAAGCTAATTTTGGAGCACGGAGCTAAGTGCATGAAGACAGCTGTGTGCTACAAATTAGAGTCTTAAAAACCTTCAGGAAAAAAAAAATGATTAATCATTTAGCAAATCACCAACAGACGAGGAACCCTTAAGTAGAAAAGTATTTTCATTCCATTTACAAACCCGAGCTTTCTGGAAAACCAAACCAGCAGAACAAAGCAAAAGCTCGGGGTGTGAAGTAAAGCAGATCGTGCGTGGAGTCAAAAGAAAAGTGATGTTTCCACAACAGCAAGTCCTGGTAACCGCTGCTGTGCATTGATTGTGTTCCTCTTTCATTTTTCACTTCCAATAAATTAACAAAAACATGCTGCTCAGCCATAGCCAGCTCTTGTAGCCTGTTTAATCATTTGTTGTTAGTGTCTGGGAACACGTATAAATTGATCTCCAACTCGGGCAAGTCAGTCCAGCTCCTCGGAATTCCAGTGTAAATATTCCAGCTTATCTATGCCATTGACCCAACAGCCCCAAACCAATCCTTGCTGACGTGGGGGCAGATTAATTTCAGAGGTAACTTCATAGGTTTTACCAGGGTGATCTAAGGACTGGCTCGACCCCGTGTCCTTCCTTTGGGTTACTACCAGCACCAAAGCAGAGCTGAATTCCTCCTCCCAGGAGTATTGATGGCAGCACGTTTTTCCAATCCCTGCACATTTGTGGAAGGCAGCCAGTGCGTGTCAGCTCCGTGCCAGCCATGGAAATAGGGCTCCCTCTCCCTGGTGCACAGTCAGGCAGCACACTGATAATTACAGACTGATTTCCAAAAGAAATATGGCACTTGTCAAAGGCATAATTTCAGCGCCGTCTTTCCTCATTAACGCTTGACGGGAACTCCGGCGTGTTCATGAGTCATCCGAAAGGCAAAACCCACCAGCATCACCAAAGCTTTATTTGCTTTTTCTTAATTTAATTTTTTCTTAATTCCTAATCGCCGAATTGTTTTTTTCTAATGAGCTAGGCTAACTTTTACAGACAGTTTCTCAGAAAGGAGCAGGGTTCTTATCACCTTCCAGGTGCTCAAATGCCCACTGAACTAGGCAGCTCCTAAGTGCCAGGAGCCCAGTGCAGCAGGAACTGCAGGGAGCTGGATCCAAGTCATTCTGCTGTCGTTTGAAAGGACAAAACTGAGACAAAATCTTACCCACCAGGGAAGTAGGGAGTGTCTGCCAGTTAAGTGTGGAAACCAAGAGTCAGAAAGGCCAAACAAAGAGCGTAACAGGCCACAGAATTTCGGAAAAGACCTCTGAGATCATCGAGTCCACCCTGTGCCCATCCCCACCTTGTTCCCCAGCCCAGAGCACTGAGTGCCACGGTCAGGCCTTCCTTGGACATCTCCAGGGCTGGGCACTCCAAACCTCCCTGGGCAGCCCCTGCCAAGGCCTGACCACCCTTTCCAGGAAGAAATTCCTCCTCATGTCCAACCTGAGCCTCCCCTGGCACTGCTTGAGGCCGTTTCCTCTTGTCCTGTTGTTGGTTGCCCGGGAGAGGAGTGACCCTCACCTTCAGTCAGTGCAAATATGGAAAAAAAACAAGGAGAAAGGAGCACATTGACACCCTTTTTTTTCCAGGCAATTCCGCTGCTCCTCCATGTTCTTGCTGAACCAGGTTTTCCTGGCAGTATGGAAAGGTTCCAGATGTGTTTGTGGGGGTTATTCGCAGCCCCTAAACCAACAGAGCTGGGATTCTCTATCAACCTCTGAAACTAAACCGCAAATTAGAATAACTCATGATGATTTCCTCGGGCTGCCTCTAATCTCAATACTGCAGGAACGCTGCAGTTCTACTAATTTCGACCTCCTGCAAAGGAGCAGACTGTGAGCGACCACATATAAGTGTATAATACATGATTTTTTACACGTGTTCGTGTCTCACGTTCTAGAAATGCGGCCGAATTTTTGGGTGCCCCCGGTTTGAGCCCATCCCACGTAGGCAGGCACACAGGGTTCCCAAGCTGCATTGCAGGCTCTGTGTGCAAAACAGAGATGCCATAAATTAGTCAAGCTATTCCTGTAGCAAGCTGGACAGAAAGAGATGAACCGGGGCAAGAATTGTTATTGTTATCTCTATTTTTAAATACTTGGAAGACACTCAGTTACTATGGTGGTGAGGACCATATAAGTACCTAGACGGTGTAGCAGGAGTGTTAAGTGTGAGGATTTTCCATCTAAAAGGTGCCAGCTAGACAGGACCTTTCCCTCTATAGGGAAAAAAAGAAAAAAAAGGGAGAAATATATTTTGATAAAATTTCCTATTTTTAAGTCCTTAAAAAGCAAGTTTAAAAAACTGAAATAGTTCTGCGGTGGTTGTGCTGTTCTGCTCTGGGTTTTGTTGGTTTGCTGTTTTTTTTTTTTCCCTGTGGGACTTCTGCATTTAATTTGCTCTCCTGGTACTTTCATGAGATAGGAAACCATTCTTTTCCTCTCCAGTGCGGTCCCAGGAAGAAAAAAAAAACAAAACATGCAAGAAAAAGCTGCATAATTAACATTATGTAGCAACATACAGACAGACAACCCTTCATGTGCACAGTGCTGTAGTCTTTGTGTGGGAAGATGGACTTATTTGGGAGTCACGAGAGTAGCTATAAATGATACACAAAATGAAAACTTGTGGGGAATTCCAAAGACAGCACACGGGCCAGACTACATGAGCACTGCTATTAATTGATGAAATTTTTAATACAATGCCTTGTTTTTTTTAAAAATATTCTTCTTCCTAAACGTTTAAAAATGAAAGCTTCTCATCACCAGACGAAGTGCAGCTGTAATGCACAGTATCAAAGCCAACTTGTCAGATAACAGAAGGAATAAGAACAATATCTGCTCTCTCAGGAATATTACTTTAGTTTAGATTAGTTACATTGATTAAACCCCACCGCAGGGTCCTCTCTGTAAAATCAGTTCAAGAACCGATGATGATGTATGAACAGACACACGGGGGACAGGTGAAGCCCCAGTGAAGAAGGTGTCTATGTTATCTCCTGCTTATCCCTGGCCTCCAGAAATGGAAATTCACCTGGGAGAGGGAATGAACTTCATGGATAATTCCCCTCTTTTCCTCTCAGCACCCTCCCTAGGGAAGAGCTGTGAACAATCCAAGAGCCTCGTTATTAAAGACTCAGTCTGCCTTCAGCCCAGACGTGCTGGGACGGGCAGCTCCTGGATAAACACACCAGCCTGGGAAAGGGGAGAGACACACACTCGGAGAGGACCTGAGACATATTTGGTTTGGTTCTGGACAAACTTTCTGTGTGCCCAGGCAAGTGCCTGAAATGAAAGCAGATAAGGTTTCCTGCAGTGTTTTTGCCACGCCTTGAGATGGCATTTGTCTGGAACTGATCGCTCGGGGAATTTTTCTCCTGACTCTCGTCTCCACTCTCAGCTGCAGATCGTGGTGTTGAGGTCTCACAGGGTTTTCACCCCTTTCCCTGAGCCTGAGTGATCTGTACATGACCAAATACAACTTATGTAACTCTGCTGAGGGTTCAAACACTTCTCCACTGAGGCTCTGTGAAGGTGGAGTGTTCTTTGGTGGTTGCACACACGTCCAGGAATGTTGCTGAGGCACAGACTTGCTATTTTAAGGGATGGGGGGTGAGGCACAACAAACCATTCTCTTCTCACTTCCCGAATCTCCACTAGTGCCAGCTAGATTTGTGTGAGATAGGATAGAGTTTGGCTCTGGATAGAGACTGAGAGAAGGAGCAGAGAGGCTGCATTACTGGCAGAGATCATATTCCATGAAGCACCACTTTTAAGGGATGAGGGAATTTTAGAACCCCACAGTGAAAAGAGACAATGCAAGGTAATTTTCCTCCCAACACTCAACCTAAGACCCAGGAAAACTCAGTATTAATTAATTATCTTCATACAACACTCCCCATTGCAACTTCTGACTAGTGCTGTGGGGATGAAATATCAGAGAGAAGCAGTCTGAAAACGTTGGGGTTGTTTTTTTTTACATTGATTCAGCAGCTGCTTGTAAAACCCAGTTCATCTTTTGCCACACAAGCAACGTTTTGTGGGAAAGACAAAATTCATGGTCATTCCAACGCTGCAGCTCAGGCACTGTCCCCTCCTGTGACTAAGGAATGGGACCTCTAGACCCTGGAAGACACAGCAAACCACGTTCCATGAGATCCTCTGAATATTTATACGAATTGCCCTCGTGTGTTCCCTCCCTCTTTTTTTTCCACAAGCAAGTTTATTTGTAGGGCTGTTCCCAAAACCAGCACATTTTTTTATGCAGCCATTGGAGAATATTAGTGGAAAATTAATTTCGAGCTCTTAAACAGATATTTATATTAGGCCATCCTACAATAATGATCCTGGCCTCTAGCCAGGAATTGAAGCTCTATTAAGCAAAGCACTCTACATAAATAACTAGGAAGATGATTATTTACTCTGTCAGACCTGGAAAGAGTTTTTTATTCCTGAGTGCACCGCGAACAAAGAGGAGAATTTTCCCAAATTTCTTGAGTAGAGGAAATGGGTGAGTGGAATGTTGATAATAATGAAAGATCAAATCTCTCTACCAAGAAAGATTTCTAGAGAGATCTCTCTATTCCCCCACTATTATATAATTCTTTACCATGTTTTCTAGAAGCATTTGGGTTGAAGTGAGTTTAGATGACTCCATTTTAGATGTAAAACAAAAGAATTTACTTCATTAACTTCACTGTATCTTTATCCTTATGTAGAGGCATCCCATGGAGAAGATAAAATGCAGAGTATTTATTCCTTTGTAGTTTTCTAGGTGGCCCAAAGCAGAGCTCCTACACTGACAACTGCTTGGGAATGAGCAGAAATTGAAAAGAAGGGATTCACCTTTCCAGTAAAACTGAAATTATGCTATGATTGGCCTGATCCACCAGGATATCTATAATTTTCATTTCACTCAGAGCCAGGAAGTTACAGAACTCATCCCATATGGTTATTATAAATATCCACGTTCCTGAATGATAAATCTGATATTCCAAGAAAATTATTAACAGCCACCAATTAATAACCACGTGCTTTATGTACCAGCAGAAGAAAGAGCGAGTTCTATTAATAGGAGCAAGAGTGATTCTAAATCCGAAGATGGAAATAATTGGTCCTGATGCAATTGTTTCCCTGGCAGTTGTGCTGGGCTATTAAAGAGTAGATTGTTTGATAGCAGCTCGCAAATTACATTGCAAAAGAAAAGAAAAAAACTCCAACAAAACAAAAAAAAAAACAAACAAAACACAGGGCAATGTGAAACAGAACAAGAAGTGACAAGTGTTAACCTACAAAGGAGCTTGGTGACATTGCCGAGGTAGAAAGAATAGTAAGGGAGGAACATTCTGTTTTCATTTAGGATGCATCTGCAAACATGATTGTCCCAGCTAATCAAGCCAGGTGAGCAAAAAGGAAATTACAGCCTCTTGTCCCACACTGAGGTGCACGGGGACAGTGCTGCTCTTTTCCCCTTGGATTTCCTACCATAGAGAACAGCTTTATACCATGGAGCTTAGAAGTTAAGTTTGCAGTGGTATTCACAAATAAATAGCTCTTGGGTTTCAGGTAGGCTGAGGTCCCTCGAGACCCTAAGAGGTTATGGCAGCTACAGATATATGGCTGCTATGTACAAGTTGTTTTTATACAGGTGCTTCTGTACACAGAGCATTGCTGTGTGTAGTAATTACATTATTAGGGCAGCGTTGCTTTAAAAACAGCCCTTTGACCAGTTTTTCGCCCAGGAAAACTAGTCTATAATACTTTTGTTCTTCCCACTCTAACGACAAAATTAAATTACACACACTTTCCTGACAGCAGGAGAGGATGTTTTGGATGGAAATGCTACTCAGCATTACACAGTGCCCACTGATGCACCAGAAACTCTTCCACGGACCTCACCAGTCACGGATGCACCGTGAGAGCACATTGTAATGCAACATGAATCACTGTCTGACTTTGATCATAGCCCGTAAAAGGACCAACTACAACTTGTTTAAAAGGTCAAGATTGACAAATGTCATCTAGGACTTGACCAGCATCCAGTAAGGCCATTAAAGATTAACAGCAAAACCCTTAATGTGAGTAGAAGTGACTCCAACACGAGTGATTTTGCAGTATTTTTAATACTGATACACTTTCAAGAACTACTAAGCTTGTTGCTGCATAAAACCCAAGAAGATATGCTGGTGTATTTTATAGGAATATATCTCTAACCACATGGATGGCAAGATGGGGATCAGGACTCACCAGCATGGATTCACTAAAGGTAAATCATGCTTGGCCAACCTGATTCCCATTGATGAAACAACTGCTGGGTGGATGAGGGGAGAGCGGTGGATATTGTCTGCCTCAGCAAGGCTTTCAACACTCTCTCTCATGACATCCTCGCAGGCAGACTCGGGAAGTGAGGGCTGGATGAGTGGGCCGTGAGGCGGACTGAGATCTGGCTGAAGAACAGATCCCAGAGGATCATAACCCTGGCACAGGGTCAGGTTGGAGGTCTGTCACTACAGGTGTCCCCAGGGTTCAATACTGAGCCCAGAATTGTTTAACTTGCTGGTCAGTGGCTTAGATGAAGGGGCAGGTGCCTCCTGAGCAAGTTCACTGGTGGCGCAGAGGTGGAGGGGCGGCCAATTCAACAGGGGACTGTGCAGCCCTTCGGGAGGTCCTTGGCAGGCTGGAGAGATGGGCAGGGAAGAAGTGTCTGAAATTCAAACAACAGCAAATGCAGGGTCCCCAGCACAGGCTGGGGATTGCCTGCTGGAGAGCAGCTCTGTGGAGAAGGACTCGGTGGACAAAGAGCTGTCCCTGAGGCAGCAGTGTGTCCTGGGGGCCAAGGAGGCCAGCGGGATTCTGGGATGCATCAGGAAGAGCATTGGCAGCAGGTCAGGGAGGGGATCCTGCCCCTCTGCTCATCCCTGTGAGGCACATCTGCAGTGCTGGGTCCAGCTCTGGCTCCTCAGGACAAGAGAGACGTGGAGATCCTGGACTGGGTCCAGGGAAGGGTGATATCTGAAGGGATGGAGCATCTCTGGGAGCAGGATGAGGGAGCTGGGGCTGTTCAGCCTCCAGAGCAGACACTGAGAGGGGACCTCCCCCAGCTCTGTGGGGTCTGCAGGGAGGGGGCAGAGGATGGACCAGGCTCTGCTCGGGGGGGCCCAGCAATGGCACAGGAGGAACGGGCAGGAACTGATGCCCAGGAAGTTCCACCTGGACAGGAGGAAGAACTTCTTTGCTGTGCAGTGACCCAGCACTGAACAGATTGTCCAGAGAGGGTGTGGAGTCTCCTCCCTGGGGATGTTCCAGACCCATCTGGACACAATCCTGTGCCATGTGCTCTGGGATGACCCTGCTGGATCAGGGAGGTGGGACCAGATGACCCCACTGTGGTCCCTTCCAACCCGACCCATCCTATGTGGATGCAGCGGTGCAGCTCCTTCTGCTGGAAGGGATGTTTGCTGAGAGCAACCAGTGTTTCTGTGGCTAAATCAGGAACTAAACACAGTTTAGGATACCCTGTTGCTGCCTGACGAAGGTCAAACAAAGAACACGCGTTCCTGTCCGTCAAAACTATCACTGCTATAAAAGGAACCTTCAGAGCCTGAATTTCCCTGGATGCTGCACAGTGACAGCCAGGTCATGCACATCTTCAAAGAGGGACACTGCTGATTGCCATGGTCATTAGTTTTATTTTCTCCAGTTTCAGCCCAGCCCAGAGGCAGACCCAAAGCTCATCCTCTGCTGCAATGCACAAACAAAGCTTGACCCTCAGCAGTGTCTCACCCTGTGAATCAAACTCCGAGAACAGCCAAGCATCTCTATTTGTTGTTTGGGCCAGTTTTCAGCAGCTTTTCATGATCTGTAAACAAGAGCCAGGACAGCAACCAGCCTAATTTGCCTTTGCAAACACTGTTGTAGCATGACTTCTTTCCTTTTTCTTTCCTTTCTCTTTCTTTTCAACAAGATGAAAGGGGTTTTTTGTTTCTCCACCCTCCCCCCTTGTCAACAAGAGGGAAACAAGAGGGAAAGTTTCCTTTTGACAGGGAAACAAACAAGCAAAGAAGATGCTAATAACCTCTAAGACATGGACATATTGAAGACTTCTGGTCAAAAAACATGTACAAAAAAAAAAAAGGATTTATATTGTGTGTGAAGGTTTACAGCACACCCCAATTTTCAGAGGAATAAATCATGTCTGCTTGAGTTCTAACTACACAGAGCTAATAAGGACAAAGAGTTATACATCTCTGCTTCTTTGATTTAGAATTCAATCTCAGGTTCAAAGTTCTGATTCTGCTTTATTTTTAAGCAAGCATGTGGGCTGGGGAGATCAGAGGAATCTATTCCATCTCCCCTGCTGCTCCTGTATTTTATGTAGGTGACAGTTTTTCTGTTATAATTTCATTACAAAAAATAATTGGTATCTATTTGCCCAAGATTAACTGTGCATCTGCCTCTATATTATACAAAAAATTATGCTACAACCAGAATCATATATATTTGTGAATTAATGACACAGCCCTTGCTCACTCAAAATCCCCGTGGAGGAAAGAAGAATTTGCTTTTAAAAAGGCTGCAGGATCAGTAAATCTAAGCTAAACTTGACAACAGGACCATTTTATTTGGGAAGACATTTTTTATTTGGGAAGAAACTCAAGGCAAATGAGCCCAGCTCATAATGTGCTCAAACAGTAAAGAGAAAAACTGGCTTCCAATGCTGCCCCAATGGCTGACATAATTTTGCTTGCTTTCCTTTCCTGTTCACTTGAGAATGCAAATTGCTTTGCTGTCAGGGTACATTTGTTCCCACTAATTCAAGACACTATAACAAGCCAAAATATTTATTCCATTTTCTTTATTTTTCTTTTTTCTTCTCCACTCCAATTTGTGTTTTATCATACTGGGAACATCATCCACGGATTTCATTTACTGCAACATTATGCAAACAGCCCTGACGGGAAAGTCACCTCCCTGTAATAGGAAAACTATCCATAAAGGAGGCTCTTAATGCTTTAGGATGTATTGCTTCAGAGGGCCCAAAAATTCTATTTAGACCAACACTTAAAGGCCAAAATGCACATACCAAATAACTGCTCAAATAACCCATTTGGAAAACCCTGGGCTTTTCAGAGGATTCTTCCTGCTTTTCAGTAGATGGGATGGACACCAGAACACATCCTTTTAATTAGAACTGGATGAGCAAACAGAAGCAGAGAGAATATTTGTATAGTTCAATCCTCATCCTGTTCATGAATATCTTCCAACTGATGCTGCCTCATTTTCAGCTGGGTATATAATAACACTGATCAAATTGTTTTCCTTTGAAAAATGAAAAGTGGATTCTGATAATTTCATCATTTGTATGTAAAGCACTTCTGCTCCTGTAGGAAATAAAGTGAGATTTCAGCTAAAAAAAAAAGAACAAAAAAAAAAACCAATTTACTGTTTTCCCTGAAAATTCAGTTTTGCATTTTTCTGGGGAGAAAAGAAAAAAAAAAATCAACATTTCCCAATTGGAATTTTTTGTGCTACTTAAGGGGCTGAAATTGGTTTCTTCCAGCTCCTTTGTTAAAGTCTGAAAAAACCCCATGGGTCACCCCCTTAGAGCAGTGGGTACAAGTCCAGATTCACTCCTGACAAGTGCTGAAGTTCGGAGCCTGTTTGCCATCTGGTTCTCCCTGAGAGCTGCTCCACCCATGGCCTCCCTCTAGCAGCACTCAAACGAGCTCTACACGAGGGGCTTCTAACTTTGGTACCTCAGTTATGGGCCTAAAACTAGGGGGGGGATGAATCAGACCACAGAAATCGTGTTCGTGAGCAAGTCCTTTGTAATCAGATTATTTGTCTTCAGCTTCCCCATTCACAGAGCAGCTGCTCATAATACTTCACCTCATCTCCTGGTGTCCTTTTCCCACCTGTGTGTCCTTTTCCCACACACCTAATCTTGTTTTAGCCTCATTTTTATCTGTTCTGACTCCTATGGAGTCCTTTGGTTTACCACAGTACGTGCTCAGAATCAGGTCTCTGCTTTAGTAAAGGATTTAAACATACAAACATGAAGGGAAAAAAAAAACCACTGAAGCCCTTCCAGTTTTTAAAACACGATCCGAAAATAAGATATGAAACCAAAGCCCTTGGCTACCAGACATCTATCAAACATTTTGGCTCAATTTTACTCCATATTCTCCATCAAGAAATAAAGTCTCCCCTTACCATTCTCACCAGATGTCTTGTCTTTTCCATTTGTAGCTCCGGTTCCTTGTCTCTGCCAGGGGGAAAAAAAAAAAAAAAAAACAACAAAACAAGTGGTTAGAACACATTTGAACATGGATTTTCCCCTTGGAATTACTGGAAGTGACACCTGGATTTCTCCTGTTAACGTTGGATGGTCATTAACTCTCACGAAATGTTGCTTTAAACACGACCGGTCAGAACAGGAATGTTTAGTGCCATTTAAAGGTTGGACCTGGTGATCTTGGAGGTCTTTTCCAGCCTAACAAAGGATTTATATTCTGGGATTTAGGTACAGCTGCGTCAATGTGTGCCTGGATATAATTATCCCACGTTAATGATGGGATATGTGTAACGAAGCTTCCAGCAGTGCACGGGTTTGAGTTACAGCCCATCATCTCCTCAGCTCCCTGCTCTGCCTCCCTGTCCATGACTCAGGAAGATCACAGGGATGCTGTGAGGTTTTGCAGGGAGAAAATTCTCAGGGCCAAAGCCCAGCTAGAAGTTAATTTGGCCAATGCCATAAAAAAGACAATAAAAATGTTGCTGTAAATGTATAAGCAACAAAGGAGAAACCCCTTCCTTAAGAGATCCATTTTCTGCTTCGGCCACAGGAGAAGGTGGAACTTCCCACTTCAGCTCACTCTGTCCAAGGAATAGCCTCCCGAATTTCCACGAAACCAACTGATTTAAGCCACCAACACCACTGCAGTCCAAATGTTCACAGTGGCAGGGCTGGACTAGTGTGGTTACACCGCCAGGGAACTTCCCAGCTTAGGAATGGTCGCTCTGAAAATTATTCTGTGTCCCCAAGAAAGCAGAAAGCATCTCACAGGCACTTTAGCATCTTAAGGTACTTTGGCAAATATGGCAAAACTTACATTTCTTACACAAAATTATTCATATTTGTTCAAAGAAATCGTCCTCAAGGGTTGTACAAGTAAAAATCCAGGAGTATTAAACTCAGTGAGTAAATCCAGCTGCATTCAGCCATCAGAGGCAGAGCACCCCCCTGCATGAGGGAAGTTCAACAGCTACAGCAGCACTGCAAACCAAGTGCTTTGTACCAAGATATGGACACTGTCGATTCTCTAGCGAAAATTCATATAGACGTATTTATCTCAAGTGTATATATATGTATTTATCTGGTTAAAACCTTCTCTGCTGCTCTGGTTTCTGCCCTTCATCCTCCAGAGCAGTGGCACTGTCAAGGTATTTTTTTTGTGTGGGGAGCTGATCACAGTGTACACACAAAACCTTCATGTGTCCTTAGCTCTGACACAGAAGGGGGAAAGTCAGTTCTTCCACCCCCTCAGGAGAATACAAGAGCTACATATGGTTTCCAATGGTGTCCCATCTCCTTCTCCATGACAGACTTCAGTGCATCTGTCTCGTCTCTGCTGGCTCTGCCTCATCTCTCACCGTGTGCAATGAGACACGGCAGCCCCAGAGAAAACAACTCCGAGTCTCAGCCGCAGCTACAGCCTCCCCCCAAAGTGGAAATGCATTATTTGTTCCTCCCTGGAGCCTCAGAGCCGAGGCAGGAGAGAAAACTTCGCCAAATAACAGCGAAGAAAGGGATTCTGAAGGGATAAACAACTTTGACAAAAGCGTAAGTTACCAACGGCCAGAAATCAATAAATCCACCCAACGATCGGTTTTGCCCAGGATATTAACTTTTATGACTTTGTTTGGTTAATATTTCAATTCCAATCGACATTTTAAACCAGGTTTTAGTGTTAATTTATTAGGACCTCCCCCCCTAAAAAACCCCAAAATACTGGATTTTCCTTTCAATGAAAAGGTAACTATATTGCTTTTTCCTCCCCTGTATATTTTTAAATGCTTTTCCAAGTTGTCTGATTTCCTGAGCTTTTGAGGCTGTGCTACTTAGGCTTCATGAAAGCTTCTCTTTCCTCCCCTGGCTATACCTGTCAGGTTCAGTCTGCTGTTGATGGAGTGCTGGAATATGGATTCACACATTTATTTCGTGTCTCCAGACTTCCCCTCAGGGAGAAGGGAATATTGTCAAAGAAAGTGAATAAAAACTTGGGTTTGGTAAATGAGGGTTTTTCTATTCATGAGGTCACGGTGTTTTTCTTTAAGTCTGAAATCAGCTGAAGTATTTTACAGCCATTTGTTTGATTGGTGACCACTGGACTTCTACAGGAGGAAGCCTGAAAGTCTGCCAAACCAACTTCTGACAGTTTTTCCCTGAGTTATATGTGTATTTTGATCCATAAGCCCTGCGCTGTCTTCCAAGTGACTGCAATGGACTTGAAAGTGAGAATCAGTTTCCCATTAACAAGGCGCTGAAACTGTGGAAAAAGCCACATACAATGGGATCATCCTCCTGCAGAGCCTTTAGCTTTTCATTTCGATGCATTCAGTGGACCTGCTTTTCAAAACATTTTCACGGTGTTGGTATTATTGGCAGCTGGAGCTTCTTTCTCCTTCCGTCACCTCTCACGATGCTACTGCAGGCTCAGAACAAAGCTGAGCTTTTCAATGTGCTTCAGAGCACAAGGGGGCTAAACGTGAGGGGCAGTTACTGCAGGTATTTTCAAGAGGCAATGCATGAAAGCCCTCCAAGAGTTGGTGTAAAAGATATTGTCCTCAGACGCAAGAGATCAAATTTAAATCACAGAAACGCAAGAAAATCGACATTAATTTCTGGGGTCTGATGCTTTCCCGGGATGGGTCGGGTTGGGAGGGATCACAGTGGGGTCATCTGGTCCCACCTCCCTGCCCCAGCAGGGCCATCCCACAGCACATGGCATAGGATTGTGTCCAAGTGATTCTGGAACATCCCCAGTGAGGAGACTCCACCCCCTCTCTGGACAATCTGTTCAGTGCTGGGTCACTGCACAGCAAAGAAGTTCTTCCTCCTGTCCAGGTGGAACTTCCTGGACATCAGTTCCTGCCCGTTCCTCCTGTGCCATTGCTGGGCCCCCCCCGAGCAGAGCCTGGTCCATCCTCTGCCCCCTCCCTGCAGACCCCACAGAGCTGGGGGAGGTCCCCTCTCAGTGTCTGCTCTGGAGGCTGAACAGCCCCAGCTCCCTCAGCCTTTCCTCCTGAGAGAGGATTTCCATTCCCTACAACTTGGAGCAGCTCCCTTCATTCAGAGCTTGCTTCTAGAACTCCCCAGCATTTTCTAAGGCAAGCACCAAGACAGAAACATTGAATAAACTTTCCACCAGGCATCAAAGAAACATCAGAGCTAAAATGAACACGAGTGCAAACCCGTAACGATTATCCAGTAAAACAGGATAAACAGTTTTGTTGCTGTGTTGCGTAGGAGGAAACACAGTTTATGACTGCTTGGGGCTATATTAATTTTTGACTCAGTGGTTTTACAGAACACCAAAGACACATAATTAAAAATGTCTCCAAAAATCAAAGTTAGACCCAATTTGTCAGCAGAGGAAGTAAAAAAGACTACTGCCATATGCTCAAAATCCCTGTAAGAAAGGAACAGGTTCACTTTCCTGTTAAATTCTCAGTCACTAGTTAATGTGGGATGAAAAACTGTACTAAATTAGTCCCCCAGGCATACAAACTGAGGTCAAAAGTGAATTTGCAGCCAGGAGGACATTTCAAGAAGAATGTTAAATTACTGTAGCAGCTTCTCCACTCATCTTCCAGCCCCTCCTGCACCCCCGAGCCTAATTTTTGCCTTTAATCTTACATTCTGTTCTCGTCTTGAAATAGCCTGACCTTTTCATTTATGCTTTTAATTATCACCTCAGCATTAGGGATCGTAGCCAGGTGTTGATTACAGAATTTCGGGGGGGGGGGGGGGAGAAGGGTTGTTTGCTTTACGATGAAGCCACAGAAAGCCCAAGATCGGGGACACGAAGCTGCCAGAAGGTTCTGACAAAGGGGCAGTAACAGCAACACCATCATCCTGCTGCTTCATCTCAGGGCAGGGTCAACGAGGAGCTGTAATCCCAGGAAAGCAGGGAAGAAGCCTCCAAGGGTGGGATTAAGAGAATAAGAACAGTGGAAATTTTTTGTGCACTGGACAGCAGAAGGAGCCAGCGCAGACTCGACTCAGGACATGGACAGATGAGAAGTTATTGGGATGTTCTGCACTCCCCGGCAGTGAAGTCTGTGCATATCCTAAGCTTTTCTTAAGCTTTGTTTTCCTACCAAGTCCACCCCTAACGTGTGACAGAAGGAAATACGTGTTGGTTCTGTGCAGCACAAAAATGGCTGTGGCTCGGCCCACTGTGTGCCAAGAAATCTTCCCTCTGAACTGCCATCCTTTTTCCATACAAAGCTTGCTCTGTGAGAGACATAAATCAAATCCAACAAAACTATTTCATAAGCACCTTCTCTTTTTTCTTTTTTTTTTTTTTGTTTCATAGCCTTCTGCTTTAATTAACAAATTCAGCTGTTTCAGCCTCGAAGAGAAAAAAAGTACTGAAAAATACATTTTAAAGATTTACGAAGTTTATGACCTTTCTGCAAATAAAAATGTCACCGTAAATATCTGCTGAGGGACTTCCCATGTTTTCCAAGTAAGGAAAGCTTCCTAATCCCAGCAGAATGATCAGGATAAACAGGAATTTCTACCTACTGTTTTTCAGGATTAAATGCTTGGAATCACAGAGTGGTTTGGGTTGGAAGGGACCTTAAAATCATCTTGTTCCGACCCCCTGCCATGGGCAGGGACACCTTCCACTAGACCAGGTTGCTCCAAGCCCCATCCAAATTCCTGCACAATTCCTTGAATTCAGTTACCCAGAAACAAAGTAAGAAGCAAAAGTTTTTACAAACTGCTCTTGACTTGAGTTGGCTGATCTTTGAAGGGACTGAGAGTTTTCGGCTACAGAAGGAAGCCCAAGCTGGGGTTCATTAAGTTACAGGCAGAGGTAGATCCCAAAGCACATCTATTATCTAACCATTACTGCCTGAAGGGTCATGGTACATTTATCAGTTTCCTCCAGGTGGAACTTTGAGGACATTCCACCAGCACAGAACACTTCTTACAACTAGAGAAGGAATTAGAGAAATCTGGTCTAAAAACACATAACACATGTGGGACTACACACCTCACAGTCTCTTTTTCAATGTACCTTCCGTGCAGGCATATGATATTCAGCTCTCCTGGTTCTAAGAATCCAGAGTGTTCACAGAATTGTAAGGGTTGGAAAAGACCTCCAAGATCATGGAGTCCCCCCTGTGCCCGTCCCCACCTTGTCCCCCAGCCCAGAGCACTGAGTGCCACGGCCAGGCCATCCTTGGACACCTCCAGGGCTGGGCACTCCAAACCTCCCTGGGCAGCCCCTGCCAAGGCCTGACCACCCTTTCCAGCAAGAAATTCCTCCTCAGGGCCAACCTGAGCCTCCCCTGGCCCAGCTGGAGGCCGTTCCCTCTCCTCCTGTCCCTTGTTCCCTGGGAGCAGAGTCCGACCCCCCTCGACTCCCCCCTCCTGTCAGGGAGTTGCAGAGCCAGAAGGTCCCCCCTGAGCCTCCTTTTCTCCAGGCTGAGCCCCCCCAGCTCCCTCAGCCGCTCCTCTCATGACTTACTCTCTAGACCCTACGCCAACTTTATTGTCCATGGTATTTGACACCAGGTATAAATTTGCCATTGAAAAAAACCCCAGGAAGACAACATATCACTGCAAAAGCATGTGGTGGGCACCAGCTTTGCTGGTAGATCAACACGCTGTGCGTACATGCCCCCGGAAAACGATTATGTGATGAGGTGACTTCCCTGAGTGGGAATCTTGCAACTGCTTTTCTTTCGTGCTCTAGCGAAGAAACACAAGCTGCACATCAGAAACCAGGTGAAGATCCAAAATCTAAGCAGAGGAAGAACCAAGCAGCTATATACCCTGCGATGAGGGGGTGCACTCAGCAGAATTCGGGATTTCAAAATTATTAATGAAGTTAAACTCTCCTTCACCGGAGATTTCTGCTTCGCTGTATTTGACAACCTCTTTCTAATGCCGTGCACGGAAACTACAGCGCTCAGCATTTCACACTTTAAAGTGTGGAAAACCTTGCTCTTAACCACAACAGGGCAAATAATTCGGTTAAAAAAAAAGGCAAAACCTATGACAAAGTTTAAGAAAATGTTAAGAGCGGGGAAAAAAGGTGTTGCTGTGAGGGAAGGATTCCTGTTTGCTGTGAAGCTGCCAAGGATTCACGGCCTCTAAAATAACGGGACTGAAATTTTAGCACCACTGTATTTTTTGTGGGTTTTTTTTTTTTTTGAATTACACATCTGAAAGCATGAAAATGAACAGCTGGTGGAGATAAAGTGCACTGCTGGAGACGCAGGCACAAATTCTGCCATTTCACTCATTCTCTCCTAATTATGTCTTCTCAAAACTGGCCTGCAGACAGATGGCAAATCCCAAACCAACTCTGTGACGTACAGGTTTGTGCACATCAGTCACAGCCAGGCACCTAAAGAACATCTGCAGACAGAAGTGAAGAATCCCAGGGAGAAGTTTGGATATAGCACTGAAAACTGCAGGAGAAGCTACAGAAATCACCCTTCCCCGCTCCTCTTGTGCCTCCAAGTTCCTCCACTCTTCTGCCACGTTTTTTATGGATGCAGTACTGAATATTTATGACACAAAAGTCTCCTTCAAAGCCCATGTTTGAGGTAATTGCATCAGGTACAGAACATCCAGCCCAGATTTCGTCTGAGTGATGGGGTAAATCTGATAATGTGCCTGTTACTTCTGTCTCACACCCCAGTGCAAGGAACCACAGACCACATTTTCTGGGCACCTGACAGAAAGGGGAAAAATATTTATCAACTTCTACTTCGGTGCTTCCTCTCACCTTCTCCCTTGCATCCTCCTTCACACCGAGGGAGTTTTTCCACAGCCAGTTTTCTGCCTGTCTTGTGTTGCCAGGGCAGCACAACATTGCCGGAGCAAGAACCCCGGAATCCATCTTCCCATCCTGGCTGTCAAAGCTAAATGATCCCTGGCACTCTGACAATTCCTGTAATTATCCTCGTGGGTCAAGCAGTGTTCTACTTGACTGGCTCTTGATTGTCCCTAATTTTATTAAGGCTCTCCTATAGCTATTTTAATAAATTAAAACCGCACAGGTGGGCTGAGAAGAACTGATGGGATTCAAACTGCAGTGGCTAAAAGCTGGCACAGTGACAGGGGCTTTCTGGGACTTTTTTAGTCACGTGGTCATGCACATTGTCATCCTAGAAACCACAGTAATATCTGTCAGAAAGTATTAGGTCTGTGAGAATTACCATGATTTTGTTTGCAGTGTGGTCACTGCCCACATAAAACACACATTTTTATTTACACATCTATGCCAAATGCACACAGAACGACTTAATCTCAGGGTTGCTCACAGACTTTGGAAATTGGCCTCAGCTCAAGAGGTGTGATTTGCTCACTTTTGTCCACACAGAGCTTTTGGCTTGAGGTGAGTCCTCAGAACAGGCATTTCTGAGTGTACACAGATAGCAGGGCTTCAGCACCCAGCACACTCAGAATCACAGGATGGTTTGGGGTAGAAGGGATCTGAAGGCTCATCCAGTTCCAACCCCCTACCATGGGCAGGGACACCTTCCACTAGCCCAGGTTGCTCCAAGCCCCGTCCAACCTGGCCTTGGACACTTCCAGGGATCCAGGGGCAGCCACAGCTTCTCTGGGCAACCTGTGCCAGGGCCTCACCACCCTCACAGGGAAGAATTTATTTCTATTATCTCATCTAACCCTACTCTCTTTCAGTTTGAAGCCATTGCCCCTTGTCCTGTCACTCCAGTCCTTGGAAATAGTCTCTCTCCATCTTTCCTGGAGCTCTTTCAGGCCCTGGAAGGCCACAATCAGGTCACCCCAAAGCTTCTCTTCTCCAGCTGAACAATCCCAGCTCTCCCAGCCTTTCCTCCCAGCAGAGCTGCTCCAGCCCTGGGATCCTCTTGGTGCCTCCTCTGGACTCTCTCCAGCAGCTCCATGTCCTCCCTGTGCTGTTCCCCAGGGCTGGAGGCAGCTTCCAGGATAAAAGAGGAGGTATCTGATGAAAACAGGCAGAGAGAATCTCTGTCTGGGATAAGGAGCCTACTTACAGTGCTGGGTCTGAATATTCCAATAGCACAGGAAAGAATTTTCCCTGTGCCCCACTTTTGCTGATGCCGGGCTGTAATTTATAAATAAGCACAGTGAGAACCTGCTGATTTTGTATTCAGATTCCATATTATGCTCTAAACAGAATATTTACACCAACACCAAGTGTAATCAATGTAATTAGCACAAACAGTGGCTTGCTTAATATTTAGTTTATTAGCATATTTTGAATTAAAACATTATTTCTCCGAAGACATTGTAATCACAATTTTTTTTTTTTTTTCTGAGGCAGAGATTAATGGAATCTTTGAAGTTAATTTTGAAAGCAGCTGCAAGAATGTATTTCCCAAATCCTGTTAATTACCATGCCAGCCATGAGAAGTAATCCCTTTTTTTTTTTCTTTTTTTTTTTTTTCCTGCAGGAATTGGAGGATTTGATCCAGCATGGGTTATTTCCAGAGCTAACTCATAAGTGGACAAGGGGTTGTCTTGAACTGAGCAGAATTACTTGCGTGAGTGCAGTTGGAACCTCAGTGTGGGGCTGTGGAACGTCTCTAAATTGAGTGTTAGGTTTTGTTTAGCGAAGGGCAAAGAGGGTAAAATCAACTCCAGAAAAAGCCTTCTCACACCACTTGCCAAAAAAATCACCTCAGTTCTCCTTTGGACATGGGTGATCCAGCCCGGATCCTAATTACACTGTTTTCTCGTTATCCATTTCCAAGGTGACCCCTGAGGAATATTTCAATTACATAATAATTGATTAAGCTCAAGGGCATAAATAAAAAGTGACTGAGGTTCTTAAGGTGGCCTCTTCCTTCTTTTCTCTTTCGATTCCTTATCTCTTGGTAGCATCAGGCCTGGCATTACAGTTGCAGAAAGCACATTATTGGGCAGGAAACCTGCCTTAAGAACTCCCACTTCCCATTCCAGCCCGATCCAGCCACACCTTCCCATCCCCAAGGCCTGGTTTCTTTGGAAACAATCGTTTGCAAGGTCACTCAGAAAATGGGAGCGCTGAAATTATTCGAGTTAAAAATAACCCTTCGGCAGAGCTGTGTTGAAAACAATCATTGCAGTGATCCAGCTAAAAAAAGAAATCCATATTTCAACTGGTTCTGTTGATCGTTTCAGCGATGAGCTGATGTCTCTGATCCACAAACAGGACCTAAATTACAAGCCTTGCCACCTGTGCAGGCAAGACAGGCAGTTAATAGGAACTGATCAGGAGCAGGAAAACCCTGGAAAGCCTGGAAAAAGCGTTTGGATACAGACAGTGTCTTGGTTATCCTTTAATATCAGCATCTTGAGATAGGAAGAGCGTCCTAAGCCAATTAAGAGGTCAGGGATCTTGCCTGAGCGTAATATAACTGATTATGGATGGTGTTTCTGTAGCAAAAAAAAAACGTACTTTAGATTTCATTCTTCCAAGCCCTTCTGAAGTTTGGGGTAATTTAATTTGCTGAGCTGTAAACCCAGCTGTAATTGAGTTCCAGGCTGTCTTCAAGGGACAGCTTGGATTATTCATGGCAAAAAATCTGCACTGACAAATTGCCTCGTATCTGATCATATTGCCTATCATTATTAAAACAGGCTGCTTCTTCCCAGACTGCAAAAATCCTGGTGTGTTTTTTTTTTTTTTTTCCCCTGTTGGCGTGTTTTTATTTCTAGTTCTGCAATTTAAAAAAAAAATTAAAATAAATCTGTTCTTATTTTCTTGCTGTTTCCCCTACGCATTTCAGAGGCAAACAGATGCTATTACAGTCTGTTAGGCTGCACGAGGAACTGGCCAGCAAGGTTTTCCAAAGGTATTAATTATGGCAGCTTTGAGTCACCACGAAGAAAAAGGAACTTTCTGCCTTCACCTCGGGGCAAAACATTTGATTTTCAAGACGAGAACCTCGATTTTCAAGACAAGAGCAAGAGCGAGTGTTGAGGATGTTTATGCATCACTTAACTCCGCTCCTGGAGCCAGTCCGGTCACAGGGAGCAACTCCCAGCAGCCCCCCAGCCACGTGTGGGGATGACAGGAATGACAGGGACTTCTCCAGGGTTATTCCAGCGGCAGGGAATCACTGGACTGCGAGCGCAGCGCCGGCTGCCCGGGGGCCGCACGGGCGGATGACGCAAACCCGTTATCCCTGGCCCTGTGCCACGGGCACATCCCTGCCAGGGGAGCCCGGGATCGGCTGCTGGAGCTGCCCTTGGAATGGGGCAGCGCTTGGCACAGAGGATTTTTGCCTCATTTTTCCAGTCTGAGGCTTCGGCGGAGCTGCTTTGTTAGGGGGTGATGCGGTTCGGAGCAAAGCCGGGAGCCGAAACTGCAGCCAAGGGATTAGGAACAGCCCGGACATAATAAAAGGGAAAGGGACAGGGTGATGCACAAGGTCACCTTGATCTCCAGGAATCGCGGGCAGCAAATAAATAAGCTCCCATGCAGCAGGCAGAAGAAAAGTCAGGGCACTAGCTCTGTCCATAAAAAAAAAACCCAAATAAAACAAACACCAGAACCAAATCGGGATTTCCACAAATCAGGAACTCCCAGGACGCTGCAGCTGCTTGCTGGAAGGGATGCTGCTCCTCATTTCATTGCTAACAGCAGCTGAGAAGATAAGGAAGCAATTTTCACTGAGCAGCCGCAGGTTGTTCTCAGGGTCCCCGGCCCCAGGACAGACACACCAGGTTACCTGGCCTAAGACTAAATGTTCCACAGTTCCTGTAGTGCCACAGCCATGGAACAAGTCCAGGTAAAATGTGCTCAGGCAGATTCAGCAAAAGCTCCCCCTCATTGTTTCAAACACTCTCCCTCCACAGACCTGAAGGGAGTAACAAGAAAGAGGAAGAGAGACTATTTACGAGGACATGTAGTGACAGCACAAGGAGGAATGGCTTCAAACTGACAGAGAGCAGAGTTAGATTGAATAGTAGGGGAAAATTCTTTACTGTGAGTGTAGAACAGGTTTCCAAGAGAAGTTATGGATGCCTTATCCCTGGAAGTGTTCAAAGACATGTTGGATGGAGCTCTGAGCAACCTGGTCTAGTGGAAGGTTCCCTGTCCATGGCAGGGGGTTGGAACTGAACGATCTCTAAGGTCCCTTCCAACCCAAACTACTCTGCGATTCTACAAACTGTGTTTTCCAATGCAAGTTCAATTAAACCTTGCACTTTTCTCCGATCCAAGTAATCCTTAGCCATCCCCTCTGTTTTCAGCTTCCCGTTATGTACCAGTGTCCATTCTGCACTTTGTGCCTTCCATGTGAAGCAGAAGAAAAACGTCACCCATCTAAACATCTGCCCCTCACTCACACACGAACACGGCCAAACGTCACACAATGCCATTAAAAAGGGGATCCTGTTGTGCCCCTCCAGAAAAGTCCATAGTAATCCATACTCATCCCACGACGAGACAGAAAATAGGTTCCCAGGAAGTTTCGTGCCGAAAGCAGATGTGGGTCCAGCTGTGCTGCCTGACACGTTGCAGCCAGACAAAAACGGCTTTTAAAGGCTTACATGGCCTGACTGCAAAAGCTAGTGCTCAAATTCAGGTAATTTGCAGCTTGGGCTCTTTGCAATTCACGATATCAATGCCAAATCCTTTTTTGCTACCAATATTTATATCACCTGCAAATCCGTCCCACGAGTGCAGTTCCAGGATGGAAGTGCACCAAGTTTTTGACCCACGCAAGGAACACAAAGCAGTGCTGAGAATCAAAGCCCTGTGGAACAGAGAGGATCTGCTGCCATCTGAGTGGAGAGGTTCATTCAGCCTGGCCTGGGTGTTGGTGCTCTCCAGCAGCTCACAGAACACGCTGAAGGAAAGGAGTGATAACTAGCCAAGTCTGACTGGCAAATTAAAATTGGCATCAAGCTGGCCTGCCTTAGGCATTTGGCTGCCCTGCTTAAACTGCAGCACATGTGTGCTGGCACATGCATTTTCAAGGGTGCCAAGCCAACAATATGTTTGCTCTCTTCCAGGGGTGTGTATCTGTCAGATCTGACTGCAGCAGTGATATGTGTGAAGCAGCTAGGAAGCCACATGCCTTATTTTTCTCCCATGTCATCTACAGAAAGCTGCCTGCCTTCCCATCCTCTCTTCCTCCTCCTCCCTTCCCATCAAGTTAATGCTTCTAATTTGCAGCAGTTTATCTCCTGCCTCCCTTCACCTCCCATTTTACAAATACATGGTTGGAATTCAAGGAAACCGATTTCAGTGTCATTCAGGTTTCCTTCCAGAACTATCCCTTTAAGTTTGAATAAAAGTCGTTTTTCAGAGCACTTCCATTAGTGTTAAAATTAGGTGCTGAGGAGTCAGCATCCAGAGTATTCAGTATTTAAAAAAGAATAATTTAATACTGTGTATTTGAAAGGAAAGCATATTTCCCACCAGAGAAAAGGAGGACAGAACCCCATTACTTGCAACATTAAAGCTAGAGAATGAAAACGCCTAAAATTCAAGTGAATCACAGAATCAATTAGGTTGGAAAAAACCTCTGAGATTACCGAGTCCAAGAAAATCACACTTGGGATTCTGATGAGGCTTATTTTCCTGCTTCTGAAACTCTCCCCTCCCAAACCTGGACTTCAGCCTTTTCAAATGTGCTTTCACATTTATCTGGGCATTAAACGCTGGTTCATCTCCTGGAGGCTTCTCTCCTTCACCAGATTATGTTGCATCTGCCTGATGGAGTCAGCACTTACCTCGTTTGGTGCCTTTTAAAGACAAGTCCACCTTGGACATGCAAAGCCCAACTCCCTCATTCCCTGGTAGAAAAGGGCACTCATCCAACCAACCCCACCTCACCCCGCTGCCTGTTGAGGTTTTGCTGAAGCCCCCACAGCTTCTAGGTAGAGATGCAAAGGTCCAGTTGTACTTGGACAGTGGCTCCCATCAGGGATGGATCGGTCAAAAAAAACCCCTGGATCAGGAATGCCAATTCATAGAAGGCAAACAACTTGTGGGGAAGTGCCATGATAAAAACTTTCTCACAAGTCACTGGCCTTCCTTCACATCCTGAGTGCCACTAGGAAAAGGTCTCGTGTCATCAAGATTCTCAAGAGATCAAGCATGTCCTCAGATCTACTAATTTTTGCTTCATCTGCTTAATTGCTTGCACCAGTTCAGGAGTTACCATGATCTCGACAACCCTTTCCCCAAAAATGCATCTTCTGCAGTCAGAATGCTGCCAGCTACTACTTCAATCCCTGGGTATCCCCGTGGATTCACAGAGAACAAAGTATCCCCAGGGCAGGGGGACAGCCAGGTGCCCAGCAGAGTGGTACCTGCTGGCTTATTTTGTAGGTCATAGAGGACACAAGGAGATGCAAATCACCCCCAGGCATTAGCAATGGGTGTTGTCTGCTTCCCAACATTCTTCCCAGGGGATTTGAAGCTATGCAGATCCCTGGTTTTCTTCTAAGGTCTCCTCCACCCTCTACAAAGCCAAGGGATTTTCTGTGAAAAATTGCTTTTCACGTCCAATCCTACTCTCAGTTCCTGTGAGAGATGCTGACTCAGAACCACAGTTAGTTTGGGTTGGAAGGGACCTTAAAGATCACCCAGTTCCAACCCCTGCCATGGGCAGGAACACCTTCTAGTAGACCAGCTTGCTCAGAGCCCCATCCAACCTGGCTTTAACAGGACTTTTCCAGCTGATTCACTCCAGAAGAACCTGTTAACTCCTGACAAGCTGAACAAGCTTGAGCATAACATGGATTTCTCTGTTTCCAGGGACAGCCCTAGTCCATGCTAGCTTGGGCATTTCTGAACTGTGCTCCATCAATCCCAGGAAAGGTGCACCCAAAATCCCTGAAAATACACCCACACCAGTGTGTACAGCCAGCCAGGACCCCTACAGGAATCCCTTCTCCTTCACTTTTAGGACACTCACGTGCAGCGTTCCAAAACGACCTTCCACGGCATTTCCAAGTTTAAACCAATATAACCTGAACGTGGTTCCGGTTTCTCTGGTTCTGCTGCTGCAGTTTTCCAGCCCTGCTGGCACCATCCAGCAGCTGTGGCTCCACAGCCCAGCCTGAATCAAACCCGCCAGCCAAGGAACTCCACGTAAGGCTGGTGACAAAACAGCTCACACGTTTCTCTCGGGCATTTGGACATTAAGACTCAATGTTAAAGACACTAAATATGCATTTGCACATATTTTGGCATAGTTAGAGCTCTGTGTTTCCATACACTGGAAGGTAGGATGCCCTCATACCTGGTGCCACCCTTCCCACCACCTCTGAGGTCTCCAAAGTCAGACAGAAGGACACCACCTTCTGCAGCTTTTTTCCTTTTCCTCTTGTTTCTTACTTTCAGCTCCCACAAAAGAGCTCTCTAACATCACTCCATCTGCTGTTACAGCACTCACAGTGTCAGCTACACCCCTGGTTAGGGCCAGATTTCATGCACTATATACCAAGGTGATAATACAAGAACACTCAGTGCCTGTAAAATAATACTTTTCTCCTAAAGAGGAAAGACTGTTCAGCTGTAACTAATATCCAAGGCATGCAGACAACCAATTTTCATTTCTTCTCTGACTAAACTTGTGCTTCACCCTCCAAATTCCATGTTAGTGCATGAATAAGGCCCTATCCCACTTGGTAAGAACTGATGAGTTCAGACACCAGCAGCCAAAAACCTGGTCTCTGTGACACTTGCCCAGTTTACCTCTGAGTAGACAAGTCTGGTCTCCAAGGCAGCAGACACAGAGAGTGGGCCTGAGTTGTGACCTCAAATCCTGCCATTATTAATGTTTCACAACTGCAACTCTTCTGCAGTTTCTTGCCATTTGTTTTCCTAATAAGAGAAATGTAGCTTATATTACAGTCTGTCTCTCTCTTTCCATAAGAGAAATAAAGGCTGGTTTTCTTAATTAAAATCAGAGGATGATGGCGGGGGGGGGGAGGATTATTTGTGATTTGACCCAGTTTCTAGTTATCTACCCTATCTCTTTTATTTTATATAGAAACCCAATATCCAAACAACTGAGGCAACAGAACACCTTTTCTTAGAAAGAGGGTGAATGTATGTTATTCATCTTCATTAGAAGATCCTGTGCCTTGCAGAGAGAAAAGTGGTTCCTGGTGCGGAGAATTTAAGTCTCTGGTGCGACTGAGAGGCTGAAGGAAGGCACTGCCTTCCCCTGATTCCTCCAGCCTTCTTCTCCCATCCTCTTCAGTGGGTGTCAGGATTTATGTCTCCAGTGTCAAAGCCATTCTATCACGGGCTCTTCCACAGCCAAGTTAAAGAGGCAAAACATGTAAACCCATTTTCCAAGCCATCCCTAAAAAACTGACAGACAACAGCAAATTGGAAATCAAATATTTTATTCCTGTCAAAAAAACCCCAAAACACCACCACCCAGGAACCTTTGATGAAAATGCCACAGCTGTTCCTGCTGCAGTGAACTGCCACTATACACCACATTTCATCATTAGCACGATCTAGTTAATGTAGAAACTGTTGGATGATGACTCTCACAAACTTGCCAACTCATTACAAATTTGAGGATATTGGACTAGAAACTAACACGCTTTACAACCTGAAATTATATTATCAAGTGCTGCCATGTGAAGGTTGGAGTCTTCCTGTTGTACAAATGCAGGAGTTCTTGCTGTAAGTTATTCCTTTACAATGAAACATGATATCTGAAGCGTTCTATTAAAGCTAAATGTCCTTTTTTTAAAGTGTTTTTTGTTTGAATCTGTTGGCACTCCATGGATTGCAAGAAAACCCGTGTGCTTCTGCCAGTTCCATCAAATCAAGAACAATTTCCAACATCACTTCTAAGAGCTATTTTAGAAGACGCTTGATCCCACTGAAGCCACACTGATGGAAGGAGTAGGCAAAGTGACAGATGTAAAACTTATTGTTCTCCCTTCTTCCTCCTCTTTTGAGCTGCAATTTACCACTCAGCTAATAAATAGACACGAGTTAAAATTAAAAACTGATGTTCATGTGCTTATCTATCCCACCCCCATCCTGTAACAGCTGCAGAGTTTCCTCCTCCACCCTGCCACGTTCTTGCTGTGGTTTTTAGAGCTACACACTTTTCATACCTATCGTGGGTAGAACCTCAGTGAGGCAAATAATTAATCCTTGGGGGTCATGGCAGTATCTGAAAAATGCATCCACCAGGAGCCCCCCAGGAGGTGACTGGCTGGTTGAGACACCCCCCCCAGCACTGGAAGCACCCAGAGAACAGGAGCTTCTCTAAACAAATGCGGTGTGTTTTCCCCCTGCAAACCAGTTCTTTGGCTCACTGCCATCAGATCCTCGTTGTACAGCCCTCACTTGCGTTTATCTGGTTTGCCAAAATGCTAAATATTATTGCAGTGAGATGCTTTCAATGGAGTTTATTAGAACAACCTAAGAAAGAGCTCCGGTTTTTGCCATTTAACTACCTGAGGCAGCTACAGTTTCAGACAAAGGCCTCCACCTGCCCATAATGTTTCACCCTCAGATGTGTCCCTCTGCTTCTCCAAGAGCCTCCTGCTGGACACATCTGTCCAGAGGGACAGAGACACGTTCCAGGTTCTCCCTTCAACCTGGAGGGAAGGGACATGCCCAAACCACCAAGCCGTGGGGCATTACTGGTTTGGAAAACAGACTGCCCTGGTGATGGGTGTCTTACAGACACACCTCAAGGTCTGGTGAAGCTCCACTTCCAGAAAAATATCTCTTATCCCAGTGTTAGCCCACATCAGCCCCCACCTTTGCTGAGCTGGCTGCCTGGGTACCTCCCCCTGAAGTGATCGGAGCTTCAAAACAAAGATTCAGTGCTCCAGACTTCTCATCTGCCCGTGAATTCCCTGCACACCCCAATCAAAGGACACACAGACACCCTTCAGGATCCTTTTGAAGGTGGGCACAGCACAGCAGTGGCTGCAGGATTCAAAAGCCAGAGGCAACAAAAAGCAAAGAGCTTGGAGCAGCTCGAACAAACAAGATCTGGTGTTCTCTGTATCCAACCCCCCCGTATTTTTTATGCAGAGGTGAAGTCCCCAACTCTTCACCTCCCCAACAGAGAGACTCTGTGCAGTCAGAACTCTACCATCTCTCTGAATTTCATGTGCCTGGTTGCCTGACACCTGTTTCCAAAGGCAAGCCAGAATTTTGAATATTCTTGCTGCTGCCTGGCAGCTGGGCCAGTTCTCAGATATATCAAGCTGCTGGCTCAAAGCAGCACAGCACTTGTGGTGCCCATCAGCACCCTGGCAATCAGCACTGCACTCCACTCACGTTGTGGGAGGCTCTTCCAGTGCAAGTTTCTCCTCTTAAATCACAGGTGCCTCAGGCAATCAAAAAAGATTTCCCAAATGGCCCTCCCAAAATCCGACACCTGAAGAACACGTGTTAAAGCTGAGCTCCTCCCCTACAGCAGTACTACTCTGACCTTTAATATCAAAATAAAAATCAGTGCATCCAACAAGACAATCTCTGCTAAAAGGCTGGTTTAAGTCCTCATTACACGTGTGCTTCAGCCCTGAACCATGGGAACAGCATCCAGTGCTCCAGGACCACAGTGTTTAAGTGTACGCCTTCCCCAAGCCCTAGTTTTTCATGATAACCAGAAACGTTCCACACAGGAGGCAAGAGGGAATGTTGTAAAAACGTCTGTGTGATTAAATGCCTCTTGTGAACCTTCATGGCAGGGGAATACCACGACCTAAGACCATCTGCACCATGTCAGAGAGTTAAATGACTGATAAGATGACAGGAATCTCTGTGGTGAATCAAGTTTATGCCAGGAGTGAGTTTAGAGGCTCACTGGTGAAACAACTGGCTGTGAAGAGCCACTTGGCATTGGGCTGTGAGCCCATTACCCAAAATCACTTCCCCCAGTTCATCCTGTGTGACTGGAGAGGTTTAATGGAAGACAGGCTGCCTCTCATGGCTGCTCATTGACAGTAGCTGATGTTTCCCAGCACGGCTCTTCTCTCTAGGCTCATAAAAAAATAACAGAAAACAGCTACAGATCTAAAGAAAAGGCTCCTCAGTTATTTGAGGGCAGATTTTCGAAGCTAAAAATGCATTTCAGTATACAGTGGCACTCCCAAGAAGTTCCCTGTGCAGGTAAAGGATCTGTCTGCCACCAAAAACCGGGCAGCGGGAAGCACTAACCATGACTTGCAATGCCACAAGATCCAACTTTTACACTTCACATTCCCACTACTTATGGGGCCAGATTTCTGCCAAAGCTCGTTGAACACATTTTCAGACAAATATCCCTGAGGAAGAAGTGTAGTGTTTTTCTGTAGAAAAACAGTTAATTTTCCCCTTTGAAAAAACCAAAAGTTAGCTGCTAGAAAATAGAAAAATACTACAGGTGGATGAATTACTGCTTCCTCCACCAGGAGACTGGTAATCATGGAATGATTTGGGTTGGAAAGGACCTTGAAGATCACCCAGTCCCACCCCTCTGCCACGGGCAGGGACGCCTTCCACCAGCCCAGGTTGCTTCAAGCCCCGTCCAACCTGGCCTTGGACACTTCCAGGGATCCAGGGACAGCCACAGCTTCTCTGAGGAACCTGTTCCACCACTCTCCTATCATAAATCATCGTAATCACTGCCCATGAGTTAGTTTTGCACGAAGCCGTACAATAAGAACCCATGCAAAGTCTCAGCAAATAAGTCTGAGAGAGATCAAAGCTCCTGCAACCACGTTTCAAGCACTGCTCAAATCCTGACAATCGTTATCATCAAGTAAAAAAACCCTTCCCACCATCCCAGCACCCTTGTGTTTGGGATAATCTTTAGATGGCTCTAATTGAGCCTCTTTGCAATCACGCTGTCCACAGATTTTTTTTTTTTTTTTAGCAGATTAAGCCAAAGAAAATAAAAATATCTTTCAGTTACAGCATTAGAGGCTAAATCCACTAAGACCCCCATGCCAGCAAACAGCTGTCTAAGGAGCTTTCTGCTCCTGCGGGTTTTTTTTTTTTTGCTTCATTTTTTTAACAACAGCCTTTTGCAGAGAGGTTTGGGGTGGTCTAGTTGCTTCCATCTGCTTTTTAGCAGATCTTGCTGTCAGCTGTTACTCCAAAGGGCAGTAACAGCATGAGGCTTTTCTTCACTGAGTGATAAACTCCCCAATACTGGCAGCTGAATGACAGGGGCACCGAAGACACCGAGCACAGCGCTGAGTGTCACAGCTCTGCACCAAAGAAACATCTCCCAGCTCCAAGGGTTTGCTAGGAATAGTGCTCTGGGAGGCACAAGGAGATGCACTATGAATAGAGAACTCCCGTGCTGGTAGTAGGGAGGATCTTCATGTTCACTGAGTCTTTTAAAACTCAAAGGGCAAGGAATCTAATTCAAATTATGAAAGGGAGTTACTGAACAAATACAAGCCAGCACAAAAGCTGTAACAAGAATGCCTTAGATAGTTATAATATGTACAGCAGCACCATCCAAACATTACTCCTCTCTTGAAGATTTCTTCCCAAATTATATATTTAGGCAGAATAGTGTTGCTGCATCTCACAGCGTCCTTCAGCTGGACTGGGGAGTCAAAGTAACAGTGACTGAAACAAAAGAAGCAACAAAAATCCTCGACCCCACACTGCCTGAACTCCATCCAGCTGATATAAATACAGGCAGCAGCAGAGGAGAGGTCACGGAGAGCCCAGTGCACCACACCTGGGCTGCCTGATCCCTGCAAAGCACTGGGAGGATTTCCTCTGCTCTCCCCTCTTGGCATGACCTGGAAGCCAAGATTTAAGCTGCTCCTCATAAATCCCTGCACCAGGAACATGCCACTCCACTGCTTTTCATCTTGGGTTTGCACCTCGTGTACAAAACCACAGCTGAGTGTAACCCCTGCACAGCAACGAGGCACAGCTGATTTGGTGTCACTCTTAATTTTTGCTGCTGAGGAAGAAAAATCCCATTTAACAGAGTAGAAGGTCTTTTGTAACAGCAAAGAGCCTCCAAAAAATAGGTGCCGGGTAAGGCATAGCTCCTGGTACATCTGCTGATTCCCAAAGAATGAGCTGCACTAAGGAAAGAAGGATCTGCCAGCTGAACCTGCCTAGCACTTCACTGACTACACCATCCAGGAGTCATCCTGCCTGATAACACTTCCCACTAAGAAAATTCTAGTTTGAACTTTGCCAGTGAGAGAGAAAAGAGAAAAAAGAAAGGGAAAAAAAAAAAAAGGAAAACCCACAAGTGCAAATTCTCAGCTTATTTATTTACAAACAGACAAGTGATCCTTACATGTCCGGCACTATTTACATTTTTCCCCCCCTCAATTGTAATCCTTCCCAGGACACCACTTGTAAAGTTTACATCATCATTCCAACCACAAACAGGGCGGGTTTTTTTCCATGAGCTCCAGCAGGCAACTTTCCCACAACTTACTAAATCCTTTTTTTTTTTTTTTATCCCCAAAGGAAAGCATTAGATAGATAAATAAATAGATGGATAGGAAAGCATTAGATGGATAGATAGACAGATCGATCTAACATTCCAGGAGATCCTTTCCATCATTTTTCTGAATGGTTAATTAAAGCAAAACTTTGGCAAGTGGGCTGTTGTGCTCCAGCATCCGCCTTTTGAAGGAGCACCATTACTCTATTTAGGAATACACACACATATACATATATATATGTGAAATTATTAGTGGGTTGTAACTAAACGACTCTCCACTGCGTGCCTGGTCCTTCAAACGGCAAAATACCTCCTCGCTTCATTCTTTGCAGGCACACACACACCTGTGGAGATCTATTTATTAGGGTTTAAAAGGATCTGGTTACTACAGCCCCGCACCAAGCCCAGCGGGACATCGCGCGGGAAGCGCAGCGGAGCCTCCCCGCGTTCCTCGGGGATGCCCCCGCCGCTGCCCGGCCGCCCGGGGGGAAGCGAAGGTGACATCCCCCCTCCGCGGAGCTACGGCAGCCCCGCGTCCCGCGTCCCCCGCCCCTGCCGGCCGCGCTCACCTCGCTCATGTCGCGACAGTCGCGGTCCCTCCGGCGCTCGGCGCTCCCGCCGCCCCGCGATGCGCGTTAAGAAGCGGCGCCGCGCGCCCGGCCCGGCCCGCGCCGGCCAATCAGCGGCGAGCCCGCGAGCGCCCCACCCAATCCCGAGCCCCTGCATCCCGAGGGCGCGCGGCGCCCCCTGGCGGCCGCGGCGGCGCTCGGTCCCCTGGCGATGCCGCCGCCTCATCCTTGTCTGCCCCGTTCCCTTCCTCCTCCTCCCCGGCCGGGCTCCTGCTGCGGGAGCCGCGGGGGGGGGCTCGTACGGGTCGACAAGAGCGGGTGCAAGCGGTGCTGTGGAAAGGGGCAGTGTCTGGGGACAATAGAAGGCAATACCACTGGAGATTTTGAGAGGGGAATCTGCCCCTCTGCCCCCTCAGGGGAGACCCCCCTGCAGAGCTGCCTCCAACCCTGGGGAACCGGCACAGGAAGGACAAGGAGCTATTAAATGAGTCCAGAAGAGGCACCGAGATGATCAGAGGGCTGGAGCAGCTCTGCTGGGAGGAAAGGCTGGGAGAGCTGGGATTGTTCAGCCTGGAGAAGAGAAGCTTTGGGGTGACCTGATTGTGGCCTTCCAGGACTTGCTTTGCTCTTCATTGCATCAGTCTTGCTGCCATTCTTGTTAAAATATACAGCATTTCTTCCATGGACCCATGGAAAACAGTCGGTTCCATCATTTTTCTGAATGGTTAATTAAAGCCAAACTTTGGGAAGTGCTGTTGTGCTCCAGCATCCGTCTTTTGATGGAGCAGCATTCCTATATTTGGCAAAACACACTCAGATGCTCTGACTCATGTATCTGTGAAGAAATATATGTTCAATTAGCTCTGGGAATGTGTTTAACTCCCTCATATTTTTCTCAGATCAATAAAAAATTTAACATACCATTTTGGAGAAGTTTGACAAGCCCTTCCCCTTCTAGGGATTACCTTGCAGCAGCCTCTTCTCTTCACCACTATCTGTCCTCAGGGCCAGTATTTATAGAGGCAGTAAAATAAATTTGGTGAGAAACCTCCTTCCCCTCTGAGCTGCAGGGACAGGGTGGGCTGGGCTCCTTCACCTGAGTATGAGGAGGCTCCACAGGCAGTGGAACGAGGGATGTGTATCCTGGGATGCTGCCCAGATGTGTAAAGATGGGATCAAGAAGGGTAAGGCACAGTTGGAGCTGAATTTGGCAAGGGATGTGAAGAATAATGAGAAGGGCTTCCATGGCTGCATTGGCCAGAAGAGGAAGAGGAAATAAAATTTACCCTCACGGGAAATGAAACAGGAAAGCTGGCGGCAGTCAGGCACTGAACACATTTTTTGCCTCAGTTTTCCGTAATAATCTCTCATCCCACATCTGCTGATCCCCTAAACATCCAGTCAGAGACTGGGACAATTAAGTTCCATCAAAAGTGAAGATCAGGTTCTAGACCACCTGAGGAACCTGTACACACACAAGATCCCGAGAATGACAAGATGCATTCATGAGGGAGTTGGCTGATGGAGTTCCCAAGCCTTTCTCCATGATATTTGACAAGTCATGGCAGTCTGGAGATGTCCCCAGTGACTGGAGAAAGAGAACATCACTCCCATTTTTTACCAGGGCCTGCCCAGACTTATGGACATGGGGTATGAGGCAGAAAAGGAGCTCTACCTTTTATGAATCTCAAGCCTGAACAAAGTTTCCCCCCTTTTTATTTCCTTTTTTTTTTTTTTTTGAGGCTTCTCCAACTTATCGGTGATAACAAAAGAAGGGTAAGACTCATTTAAAATATAATCTTTGTCCCTCTTTCATTAAACTGTTATTCTCAGGACCTCCACCAGCATCTGGAACTCTTTAAAATCGACTTTGGTTGTCCCAGTTTTTGCTGTGAGTGGGTCAAGTTGGGCCATGAGCACAGGAAGAGTTCATTGCATGAGTAGCTTCAGGAGCTCCAGTGTAAGGACCCAAAGTAAAGATGATGAAGTTTAGCCCCTGAAGAAGTTGTGTTTTATGTGACAACATTTCCCAGGGAAAAATAACCGTGGGTGTGTTGCATTAGCATTCATACTCTGACAGGAGTGCCACTGGTCTGTCAGCTTATGGGTACAAGGCACAATGCAAACATAAATTATTAACAGAGCATTTCTGATCAAAGGGCTCCCAACCACATGGTAAGAGACACAGAATGCTGAGAGAAAATCTTTTCAGTTCCCTTTGACACTGAGAGGCGTAGTGTTGGTCTCGCTCTTCATCAGCAAAATAAATGCATCAAATCCAGGAAGAAAACCTCCTGGTGAAAATTCAGTCTGTGTGTGCTCCCAGGAGAAGGTTGGCAGAGAAGGCTCCTTGCTCCAGAGGCTGCAGGAGAACAGGCAAAGTCTTTATTTTCTGGCCTCTTTGGAGGAGGTCACAACTTCCAAGAGAGGCACACCCAGAGGTCCAGGGCATCCAGCCCTGTGCTATCGTGGCAGAGCCACCCACTGCAGGACATCCCTGCGGTCCCTGTGGGCAGGATTGATGTGAGCTGGCATTTTGAGGGGTGAGCTGCCCAGATTAGCCACTGGAAGAAGGGGAGGAAGGCTGAAATCCCTCCCTTTTTAGGCCACTCATCGTGTCCATAGCAGCTGCCACTCTTTTCAAACACAGTACCAGGACTGGTGTCTCTTCTAGATCAACAAAGGTGATGGCAGTGCCCTGCATGCAATGACTCTGCTCTGAGGACAACCTGTATATTTTCTAGTGAGCAGTCACATTATAAGATGCATAACCTGCCCTCAGACAGGTTTCTGAGTGAGCACAGGACTCCCCTCTCCCCAGGGAAAGCCCTTGGTCCACAGGTATGCATCTGTTCTCTCTCTCTCCCTCTGAATCTTGCTCCCTGCAAGAGCTTAACAGCTCTTGAATGTACAAAAGCAGACACACAGATACCTCCTAAACTTGAGTGCAATCAGCTTAGTTGGACAAATCTCGAGTTCTGGAAATGCAGCAGCAACTTGAGCTTTCCAAAAGGATCTTACAATAAAGGTAACCCTAGTATTTTTTTTATTTATACCCTATCATTTATGCTGTGTGATGGCAGCACATTTTAGTTTCGAGGCACCCCCTTTCTAACCTGTGACAATCCCTCAGCTTAAAGGTGGCCCAAAGTTCTGCCTTTACTTAAGTGCACAGCTAAGCAGTGGCACTCCTAAAGTGGAGAAAATGTTCTAAGCAATCTATTTTCAAGAACTGTTATGCACTCAAAATTGACTATTAAAATGCCACCGTCTTATTCATCACATCTGCGCTCGGTGTGTGTTCAATCTTGTCTGCTGGCATATGACTGCAATTTTACTGCCTTTTACTCCCACTTACCTGAGAGATGCAGCACAGAGAAGAGCATCTGAGCTGGGTCTTGAAGCAAAAAGTCTCTCAGGCTTTCAAAGAGTTTCGCCTGTGTAAAGGGGCCGAAGATGGCTCTTCTCTGCAATACTGAGCAATCTGTAATTGAAGAACATGTTTTAGGACCATGTCATCACAGAATGGTTTGGGTTGGAAGGGATCTTAAAGATCATCTCATTCCAACCCCCTGCCATGGGCAAGGACACCTTCCACCAGCCCAGGTTGCTCCAAGCCCTGTCCAACTTGGCCTTGGATGCTTCCAGGGATCCAGAGGCAGCCACAGCTTCTCTGGGCAGCCTGTGCCAAGGCCTCACCACCCTCACAGACAAGAATTTTATTCCTAATATCTAATCTAAACCTACTATCCAGCTTAAGGCCGTTGTCCCTTGTCCTCTCATTCCATGCCCTAGTGAGAAGTCCCTCTCCAGCCTCCTTGCACTGGAGGAGACAGTGGACAGACACTGGAAGAGCATCTAAGGTCCCTCCAGAGCCTTCTCTTCTCCAGGCTGAACACACCCAGCTCCCCCAGCTTGTCTCCCAGCAGAGCTGCTCCATCCCTCTCATCATCTTGGTGCCTCCTCTGGACTCTCTCCAGCAGCTCCATGTCCTTCCTGTGTTGGGAACCCCAGGGCTGGAGGCAGCTCTGCGGGGGGGGGTCTCCCAAGAGCAGATTAGAGCGGGACAATCCCCTCCCTCGACCTGCTGGTCGCATCTTTTTGGATGCAGCCCAGGACATGGCTGTCCTTCTGGACTGCAGATGCTCACTGCCAAGTCATGTTGAGCTTTTAGTCCACAAACACCCCCCAGTTTTTCTCCCCAGGCCTGTTGTCAATCCATTCCCCTCTCAGCCTGTCCTTGTGCTTGGGTTTGCTCCCACCCAGGTGCAGGACCTTGCAGTTGTTGCAGTTGTTCCTTGGACGCCTTCAGGGATGGGAACTCCACCAACTCCCTGGGCAGCCCCTTCAATGCTTAACAACCCTTTCAGTGAAGAAATTTTTTTCTGATGTCCAAACTGAGCCTCCCCTGGCACAGCTTGAGGCCGTTTTCTCTTGTCCTGTTGTTTTTTCCCTGGGAGAAGAGACCAAACCCCACCTGGCTACAACCTCCTTTCAGGTGGTAACAGTGCAGGGCAAGATCTCTCCCTAGGCTGCTGTATTTTCTGCACAAAATTTGCTTCAAATCAAGTCAAACCAAACCCAAAAAGAACAAAATGAAAATATGGCTGTGCCTTGAAAGGTGTTCCATATTCCATCAGAGCAGAACTGCTCTGTTTGGTAGGATGTATTTGAATTTTGACTGCAAGAACTGAAGTTTCCCAGCGCCTGAAATTGGTACAGCGAAGTGAAACCTCTGCCTCTGCCTCTTGCTGGTTTTGCACTCCATGAATTTTTAAAGAGGAGGAATGATTTCACACAAGCTTTCTGTGAAATAAAAAAGTCTGCGTTGCAGCTGAAATCAAGGCTGTTGATCTCCAACGGGAAGCTTTTGTTTTGGAGAGAAGTGTGCCTCTGAATAATGGAAAACAGGAGAGGATCTGGAACACAACCTTAATTACAGAGCATACGCTGTGATTACAGGCTTTGGTTTGCTCCTTGATAGTAAGAGACTTAACAAGCATAGTCCTGGATGCTGTGTGACTGGTCATATCACACATATCAGCTGATTTGCCCAAGAAAATAAATTTAAAAAGCCATTTTCCACAGGCTCCCATCAGTATAACCTCTTACCTCTTAATTAAGAAGCCAGTGGCTGTGAGTAGTTAATCAACAAAATACCTTTGAAGATCTGGGCCTTGGGGCCCTTGTTGCAATCTAACCTGTGTTCCCATGGGAGAGAAGTGAGTCAAGGGTTCCAACTAAATCTTATCGCTGTCTGTGTCCCAAAAAAATCAAATGTAATTTGAAAAATCGAGTCTTTTCTCAGGAGAGTTCCATGACATGCTGTACAGCGTGATTCATCTTCCATCCCCAAAAAAAACCCCACAACCTGAAAACCCGACACCCAAATATACGTCAATTCTTCAGTCTGGCCAAAGAATTTTGATGGCTGTAGTACAGAGATGTGTCTTTAACTTTGGTGCAGAGAAAGCAAACTTTAAGCCAAATTCCCTGCCCTTTTCAAAGCCTGAAAACGTTCTGGGGTTTGACTCCCTGACTGGCCCAGCTCTGCAGAAACCAGGGGATGAGATGTGTAACATTCAGATGTTACCTGCTGGCAGTTAACTTCTTAATTAACAGGTAAAAAGACATCATAATTATCAGTTAACAATTTTCAATCTCTGTACAGACAAAGGAATTAATGTGATTTCAAGGATCCTCAATTATATATGGAGAGATAAGGAAGTTTAAAGTGTATTCGTTCCCTTACTTTACTTCAGTAAAAGGAAATTAAGCAGGGAAATTAGGGTTAATGGTAGATTTTCAGGGAGACTCTTCCCGTTTGGTGCAGTCCCTAAATCCTTATTCGGTGCAGATAATGGATTTGGAAGGCTCCAAAAGGGCTGAGGTAACATCCTTGCCATTAATAACCTCTGGAGGACCTCAGGACTTCCCTCCTACTCCCGCTGCAGAAAGTGGGTTTGGCCAAAAATGAAGGGTGGTGCTCTAAGATCCCTTCCACCACTCACCTCCCAGAGTGCTCCTGGGACTGCTGGAGCTGCTGGGTTGTTATTTCTTGGTCTCTGTAACAGCATAAAGCTGAAATTCAGAAGAATTTCTGTCCTGTTCACTTTTCGTCTTTAGGCAGAGCAGAGGCCCCAAAAACAACCTCTGCTCTTTGTGTCCCAGCAGTCCCAAATTTTGCCAGACATTTTACAGAAAAAAAAAGAAAAAGAAAAGAAAAAAAAAAGAAAAAGAAAAAAAGAAAAAAAAGAAAAAGAAAAGAAAAAGAAAAGAAAAAAAAGAAAAAAAAAGGAAAAAAAAGAAAAAAGAAAAAAGAAAAAGAAAAAAAAGGAAAAATAAGAAAAAAAAGAAAAAAGAAAAAGAAAAAAAGGAAAAAATAAGAAAAAAAAGAAAAAAGAAAAAAGGAAAAAAAAGAGAAAAAAAGAGAAAAAAAAGAA
>VXAY01002112.1:74271-102226 GCA_013399855.1 Oxyruncus cristatus
AAAAAGAAAAAAGGAAAAAAGAAAAAAGAAAAAAGATAAAAAGAAAAAAAGAAAAAAGAAAAAAAAGAGAAAAAAAGAGAAAAAAAAGAAAAAAGAAAAAAAAAGAAAAAAAAAGAGGGAAAAAAAACCCAAAAGAAAAACAAAAAAAACCAAAACAAACAAACAAACAAAACCCCAAACCAAAACAAAACAAAAAAAAACCCGAAAACAAAAACAAAACCAAAAACAAAACAAAAAAAACCCCAAGACATTCAAACCCTTTCTTTCTTCCACTTACCCCAGAAACCTTTTTATTGCTGTGTTGGTAGTAATTATGCATAACATATTCCAGCAAAAGGAAGTTAAAGTCACCGCGTCAAGGGATGCATAATTAGCACCTGCCAAACAGAGGAAAACCAGTGTGAACTCACTGAAACTCTGCTCCTCCCTCCTGCAAATACATGTTGGGGTTCTTCACTTTCTCAGAGGGCAGGACACTGCCTCTGACGTGCAGGATAGACTGGGATAGGGCACGGATCAGCACAGAGCAGTTGGCTGGAGAGGGAAAGCCCTTATCGATGTCAGGACTCACACACGGGAAGGTCAGTGAAAAGGAGTTGTGTTTATTGCTAAATATCTTTTTAAACGTATTTCTGGACTGATGTGTGATGTTTTGGAGTTCTCAGCCTCGGCTTCTGGGGCTTTTTTGAGCCGTACATTCCTGTTTTTTAAATGGAGCTGGTTAGAATTAATGTTACATTAAGTAAGAGCAATATGGGCTTGATACTTCAAGAGGCCCTTTCTAGGCCTATTTCCTACATTTGGTTTATTCAGAAAATGGGATCTCTTCCACTTAGCGAGGTAAAGATATTTACTTAACATCCCAAAATTGAGCTAGTCAAGGGAAAGGTGAGATCAGCACTTTTTGTTTTCTGAGCTGTGAAGTGCAACAACAGCCTGAGACAAATTGGGCTGTCTTACAGAAATACCCATTTAATGGGCGCACTCAGAGACCCAAAAGCAGGCACTTTATCACAGCCTGTTCTGTCCCACTGGGTTAAATCTCTCCTTTTAGTGATGGTTAGTTTGCTGAGAGGAGTGTGAGGCTTGGGAAGGAAAGGAGACATAAAATATGCTGGAAAAAAACCCATCATGTTCAGCATCCAAAGCCCTGAGATGATGAATAGGTGTAGCTAATCTGGCCAAGTCTTTTTTAATGATATTCTTTGTAATTTTTTTATGTTAAAAAATGATAAAATGGAGGTGGAAATGAAAGCAGCTCCCTGCTGACTGATGGCAAAGGATGACCCCTCACTTTTAGCAGAAAGAAATGCTCAGTTCTCTTTCCTTCGTCTTTCTTCTCCAATGCCTGTGTTACCAATAATAACACCTCATTTAGCTATTTCCAGTGGACTAATGGTGACATTTGAGTTGAGTGGTTGATGACTTTTCTGAGGGCCTTGTCCACCTTCTATCCTTGCTAGAAAGGGCTCTCCCCGAGCCCGTCTCTTTATCTGAGGTATTGTGAAGTGAAGGTTCTTGCAAAGGTCAGCGCAACTCTAAAATAGATTCACGGACACAAAGGAGAAGTGGTTCTCTGCCCTGGCTCACCGTGGGGCCATTTTATTCAGCACAGAGTTTTCCATGGTGGTATTTCCAAAGCACCGTCAGAAGGGGAGCTCGGAAGGTCTGGGCTCTGGGGGATCTCTCTGCAGATCATGAAAGGACAAGTTTCCCCTGGGGTGATTTCAGGACATTCTGCCCAGCCTGATTTGTGCCCTGGTTGAGCGTCTTTCCCCTCGCCCTCCCTCTCCTTTAACTTTCTGCTTAAATGAGAGAAAGAAAGAACCCAAAGCTATTTTTTGGGATATATCCCCAAGGGCTGACACCGAAACCCTTCCCCTAAAAGATGGAAGTTTTCTATGGATGGAACTGGGGGAGGGTAAGAACAAGGCCAAGCTATGGGATCCCCCAATTCCAGCCTCCCAGGGCTGTGTGTCTGGCACTGTTGCAGCTTCTACAGTTCCTCTTCTTATGTTCCCTCTTTAAAATGCAAGTTGGATCACGTGCAGCTTGTTTAACACTTGCTGCTGCAGAGAAACTCAGAGGAGCTGCATCCCCTTACTTAAGACTGGAAAAAACCAACACAGTGAGGTTTAATGTATTTCTGTGCAGCTGCTTTGTCCCTGTGCAGGGCCACGAAGCACAAAGGGGTCCAACATTTGCCCTGTACACCGGGATTTGGCCAAAACAAAAGTCCAGTAAGTGCTCCCTCAAATGATCAGACAATGTTGAGTCAATTAGAAGCGGTTCAGGCTCCCCAGTGGCCTTGGTAGGGGGGATGGAGCCCTGGCCATGGGCCTAATGGGGTCACTAGCTCTGATCTCAGCTGGAAAATCCAGCGGTAGTCCTGGATTTGCATTCTTTTCAAGTATTTTTTTTTTTTTTGGTGTGTGAATAATAAGTGGGTTCATTTATATAAATTACTCGAAGGAGTTTGTGAAGGTCGGTGGAATCTAATCCCAGGTTCTCTTAAATATTTAGTTTATTATCTCTTCGTATTTAAAGTTTCAGAAGCTGAAATTTTAATGATGTTATGCAACTGTAAACAAATGAGTTCACCTGATATCGAGGAAGGGAAGGGTGTTAAATAACACAGCTCTTACCCAGCAAAGGCCAAAAACTTGCTGGTTTCTTTTCCAGAGGACATTGCCATTTTGCTGAGCATGTTTCACGCCTCAAAACAATGGAATTCAAAATAATTCTCAGAATCAAAGAATGATTTAGGTCAAAAGGGATCTCTGGAGGCTGTCAGGTTTCCCTGCTCAGTGGAACAACCGAGAAATACCAACACAAGTAAGGAAACATAGTTCAATATAAATTTCAGGACACCATGGGCAAGGGATTCTGTCCTAGAGCCTGGAATTTTTTTGTTTGTCTGTGTGTATTAGCTTTGCCAACAACTCATTGTTATGCTGCCAGCTGGAGGGGAATTAGATGTGTGAATATATTTTTATACAAATTTCAGGTGAGTAAAGAAGGCTTCTCTGTGAACTCACTGTAGTTTCAATCTCCAGCCCATTTTCTGTATTTTCAGGAATGTCTCAGCGTTCCTAACACACATTCTAAGGATTCCTGCTGCCAACTGGTCACGAGTTGTTCCTCAGGGGGAGAATCAGCCTATGGAGTCACTTGGTTGTGGAGTCACCTCATGGGGAGATTGGCACATCTTTCCCTTCATGTGCCTCTTAGTGGTGCATCTCCAGAGGCCACGGCACTTCTTGGCCTTCGAAGTATTCCCAGGTTTTCTGGGAGGCAGAAAACCTTCGAATCCAGAGCCTGAGGGAAAGGGCTGCCTGATGTTGGACCTCTCTTATCCTGGTGTGGGAGGAAAACTCTGGCACCAGCCTGCACTGGTGACTCAGGACCTGTAATGAATTCTGGAGCTTTACTTCCTAATGGGATTTTCTGTTGCTGTTTGTTCTTGAGGGCTCAGTGTGATGAGCCCTGAGCAGGGCACACACTGAGGAGCCGGTGAAAGCACACTGTACACGTCTCCTCCAGCTCTTGGATGAGGCTCACTAACACCTCATTAAGCGGGATGGTTAATTACTCTCTCAGCACTGCATCTCTAAACAGTTTGCTACTTATCTGCTTAGACCACGTTTAAATTCGGGATGGAAAAGCAGTGACAAAGATTATCACCGACCTGGGCACCAGTTATGGGTGGCACGGGGGGCTCAGTGGGAAAAGCTTCGGTGATGAGTATAAAACTGGGTGATTTGACTCTCGGGAGAGCTGCAGCAGAGCGGGGCAGGATCTTGTCTGAGTCACTCCACAGGACCTTCAGGGTGGTGTCTTTCAACAAAACAGTTTCAAATGAACGAGGTTTGGTTTATAACAGCAGAGACGACATGAGGCTCAGCTTCTTCCTGCTGCTGAAATGTGTCCCTGTCCGTGTTCTCCTTCTTCCCTCACTGCTGCAAAAAACATCCCAACTCCAGTCCACTTCCATTTAGATGTTTCTTCCCCCCGTTCCACTGCACACATTTCTAATTCAAAGGAGGACATGACTGATGCCTAAAGAATGAAGTGCCCATTATGTCCTTTTGAGGCTCTGTGTTATAAACTATCTTAGCCATAAAGTACATTAAAAATGTGCTGTTCCAGTAACTGAAGGGGGCTGACAAGAAAGATGGAGAGAGACTATTTACAAGAGCCTGGAGTGGCAGGACAAGGGGGAATGGCTTCAAACTCAGAGTAGGGTTGGATTAGATACTAGGAAGAAATTCTTGGCTGTGAGGGTGGTGAGGTCCTGGCACAGGCTGCCCAGAGAAGCTGTGGCTGCCCCATCCATGGAAGTGTCCAAAGCCAGGCTGGACGGGGCTTGGAGCAACCTGGGCTAGTGGAAGGTGTCCCTGCTCATGGCAGGGGTGTTGGAACTGGATGATATTTAATGTCCCTTCCAACCTAAACCACTCTATGATTCTATGGAGAATCACCATGCTCTGCACACTGCCCATTCTAACCCAGGGGTTGGAATCACTAATTAGCTAATGAAACTGAAAGCATGATAATAGATTTATTACTTGAATTGTTGATTATGCCAATTGAACTTATATTTAGATCTTTAAACCTTCATAAAATCCTCTTGCTCCCTGACAGGAAAAATAAAAAAAAAAAATCCAAACCAAACCAAAACAACAACCCTGTGCTAGCAATTAAATTCATTTGACAACCGTGTTTGAGAAGCAGCAAGCACAGCATATGGAGCAAACTGAGTTCAGTGAACTCTTACCTATGAAGACTCCAGCATGACTGTGCACCTGCAGCGGGAAAAACAGTCCCAGCCTGGCACTTCCATGGAAATCACTGCAATTATGGGCTATGCAGTCGACATTTGGAATTGCCTGGTCGTTGACCCACGAGTGTGTCTGCAGGCAGAGCTTCCCTGGAAGGGGAACACACAGAAAACGAGAGCTGGCCTGCCCTGGCACTCACGTGCCCACGGTGAACTTCTGTCATTAAAGCAGCTCCAAAGGGCACAGAGGACAAAGGAGTCTGCCTGGAAAATCTTGCTCAGTGGCAAAATGAACCAATGCAAGCAAAGGACTGATTTAAGTGTTGTTACACGGGTAACCATAGCTGGTGGCTCTTCTTACAGTTTCCATTTCAAAGCACCACCAGTGCCTTCGTAATCCTCTGACATTAATTGTCCTACCAAAAGGGATTAGCACTTGAAATTAAGGAAACCAAGGCTGTGTAACTTATTAGCCACGAGCTGCTGAGTGTAGCAATATAGCAAAAGAAAAGAAAAGCAAAGCTCCCTGGTTTTGGTGGCTGATCTTCCCAATATGCATTAGGAAGTCTTCATTAATTATTTCGGATTGGGTTCATTGAAGTAATTGAATTGCATCTGCAATGCAGGGCAAAATTTGTCAGCAGCCTGGCCAGAGAGGGAAAAGGGATATAGATTTCTCCTTCCTTGTTTCTGCAGTGCCATGTGCCTGCTCACAGAGCTTGACAGGCAGCTGAGGAGTCAAGGCACCCACTCTGAGGCATTTGGGTTCCTGATTAAGCAAGTGAAGCTGTGAGACTTCACAACAAATTGAGGGCAGAGGGGGAGAAAAGAACCATCTGCAAAGAAGGGCGAGAAAGAAAACTTTTCTGGAGGGAAATAAAACATTATTGGCAATAGTGCTGCGTAGTTCAGCAGTGACTTCGTTGCAGCAACTCAGCAGGAAAGGACTTGCACTGAGAAGGTTTCTGAACACAGAAGGAATTTTCTTTAGGCCCCTGCTTAGGGGCAGCACGGGGCTGAGTGACTCTAGCCTTCTGTACTGAAAGGCATTCACTTCCCTGGGCAGCCCATTCCAGTGCCTGACCACCCTTTCCATGAGGAAATTCTTCCTGATGTCCAACCTGAACCTCTGCTGGTGCAGTTTGAGGCCGTTTCTTCTTGTCCTGTCTCTGTTGCCCGGGAGAAGAGACCAAGCCCCTCCTGGCTACAACCTCCTTCCAGGGAGCTGTGGAGAGCGATGCTGTGCCTCCCTGCCTGGTGGTGGGATTGCACTTAAGTGACTCTGTCCTGGAGTGGGTGGGTGGGGGGTACTTGTCATTATGTGCAACCAGGGGGAGCTACAGAAGGTGCATTTGCTACTTGGTTTGTGTTGTTAGTAAAAAGAGCTTTTAAATCTTCCCTCAGGATAATCTTTCTTACGACCTGAGCGTCCCCTTTTTTTGCCAGGAGTCTTGAGAACTTCTGCACAGCTCCCAGAGGGCCTGGCAGCAGCACAGGCTGGCACCAAAAGCCCAGGTGAGCACACAGATCCCCACTGGGAGGCAGGTTCAAGCAGCCACCTCCTCCTTTACCTCGTACTTTCCAGCCCTGGAGCCTCTCAGTGTTCCAGCCTCTTTAGTCCACGCATCTTCTAAACTCACATAATACTATAATGCTATGAGAAAAGCAAAATATGGAAGCCTTGGAAGGAATACGTTTATTTGTAACTCCGGATGGTCCTATTGAATATTTGTAACTCTGGATGGTCCTATTTTAATTTTAAGATAGACTCACCCCACTGAGATCAGCCAAGGTTTGGCACAAGCAAAGGAACAGAATTTTGACTTGTGATTTAATACAAAGTTATAAACTTTCTCAGATTTGGTTGCACAATAGAATATAGAATGGCACTTTTCTTTTCAGGATCTCAAGCTGAAAGGTAATCACAGAATCCCAGAATGGTTTGGGTTGGAAGGGAGCTCGAAGATCATCCAGTTCCAACCTCCTGCCATGGGCAGGGACACCTTCCACTAGCCCAGGTTGCTCAGAGCTCCATCCATCCCGGCCTTGGACACTTCCAGGGATCCAGGGGCAGCCACAGCTTCTCTGGGCAACCTGTGCCAGAGCCTCCCCACCCTCACAGGGAAAGGCAAATAATGAATAATTAGTATTAGTAGCAAGCAGTAGGACAGAATCCATACATAATTCCAGGGAAAAATAGTCAATTTTCTTTCAATCTGTGTTGCAGTTACAGCTGTACTCCAAAGCACTTTGCTCCAGTCCACCCAGCACCCCGTGCCTGAGGACTCCTGGTGATCTGCAATCCCATCCCAGTCCCTCCTGTGTGTTTGTCCCCTGCACTGGCAATGGATGACAGGAGTAGGGAAAAGCAACTGTTCCTCTGCCAGCTCAGATGCCTCTCCAATGAATTTTGGTGGCTCTGCACAGGCACTGCTTCCCTCTTTTCTCTCTTTCAGCTTTCATTTCACAAATGGAGATGATGAAGCAGAGAGCAGATCTAAAGTGTTTGCTGAGCTCAGGCTCACAGGCAGCATCAAAGGGCTTGCCTGATAACATCAGATCTTCAGAAGAATGTCTTTAGAGGAACAGGGACCAGCCTTGCAACCTTCCAAGATGAAGATCTCCACAAAATGGTTGCTAAATTTGCTTACATTTCGACAGAACTGTCTCTGGTTTAGAATCATAGAATCACGGAATGGTTTGGGTTGGAAGGGACCTGGAAGATCACTTGGTTCCAACCCCCTGCCATGGGCAGGGACACCTTCCACTAGCCCAGGTTGCTCAGAGCTCCATCCAGCCTGGCCCTGAACACTCCCAGGAATGGGGTATCCACAGCTTCTCTGTTCCAGGGTTTTGCATGGCTGGAGTGTGTCTATCTGCTCTATTCCAAGATAACATAAGAGTGATTTTCAAGCAGGAGTTGCTTCCCCAACACAAGTCTGGTGTGGACCAGCAATGGTCATGAAGATTTCCTGGCTTCTGCACAGGTGCTGCAACAGGCAAAGGGGGCAGAGTTCATCAGGGAAGGGGGTGGAATTTACTGTAGGGTGACATCCAAATGAAACCCAGTGTCATGGGACACCTGGGACTGTCCCAGCATCTGCCACCTCCACTGGGGAAGAAAAACACAGACTGTCACCACCTCTGAAAGACTCTCAGCTGTGGGCGGAAGGTCTGAGCCACAGATCTCCCTTTGTCCTCCCACAGCAGGTCTGAAATGTGTGGTGGCAACACTGGTGTTTGCAGCAGAGAGAGCCAGGTGAGCGGACTGAGAGCACAGCATCAGTGTCCGATGGGAAGGTCATTGGGATTGAGGGAATCAATAGCCCAGATGAGCTGATCCAATGTCAGAGCAGCCCCTGGGCCCTTTGTGATGGGAAGTTAATGAGTTGGAGGAGAGCTCAGATGGATCTGGTTGACTTCTCTAATAAAAACATCTCTGTGCTGTTTTCCCTTGCTTTTGGCATTCTTCCCCCGAAACAAAAACAAACAGAGTGTTTTGCTGGAACATGATTTTTTTTTTTTTTTTTTTTAAAAAAAGCACTTAGTGAAAGGCTCATTTGAGGGAGTGATCATAGCATAGGAGAAAATAAACAATATAAATAACATCTGTGTGACATGAGCTCTGTTCTGAGAGCAAATGCCAACTGATGCTGGGAGCTCCCAGACATTAGTTCTCCGGGCTGGAAAGGAGTAGCCTATTGCAATATTGCTCTGAGAGTGCAAATATCCATATTCATTTAAATAATTGTCTGTGCTAATCTGGCATAAATAATCCATGATTTCCAAGCTAATGTAAAGGAGTTGTTACCAACCTGCAGCTCCCAAAGAACAGAGAGAAGGGTGAGGAATAGGGAAGAGAAAACTGGATTTAGTGGAAGGTATTTCTGCCCACAGCACAGGAGTTGGAACTGGATAATATTTAATCCCTTCCAACTCAAAGTATCCTATGATTCTACAGCCTGGTCTATGAACTTCCCAGGGCAGAGGGGCAGGAATCTCACACAGGATCTCACCCATGCACAACATTCCCGTCAAATCCCACCTTCACACCACAGAGAACTTTTCCACTGGCTGAGGGGGTTTGGAGCAGACATTGAGTGCAAACCCGATTTGGCTTCTGTTTTTTCCTCCATTTTTTTTCCCAACAGCAGTTCAGGAAGGTCAGCTGAGATGTGCACAGTGTCCTGCTGTGATCCCAGGGGGTGGGATGATGGGAATACACAGCCACCAGGGTGTGTTTTATTGGATCAGCTGGTACTGCTGGCAATACCAGGCACACTTGCAGGTAGGCAAGCCCTTACTCAGGGCTGAAATAGAAGCAGCAATTTTCAGAGCTAAATACAAGCTGAGAACAAATTAATTAGGTGTGTATCAATTAGGCCTTTGTTTAAAGAAAGTGTATTTGGGAGCTGGGGGAGAAGAAAGGATGGGAAAGAGGGCGGAAAGTGAGAGACAGAGAAAGTTAAAGTTAAATGAAGCTGCTTGTCACCTTGGGGGGGAGGAAGAGGCAGGTAGTTTATAGCCTGGGGAACAAGAGTCAATTGTGGTGAGTGGGAGGAGAGTAATCATAAAAGTCACATTTGCTGAGAGTATGTTCCTCCGTAGCAAGTGGCTTCATGAATTTCAATGCTCAGCCTCATCTTTAGAAAGGCTTTTGGAGGCTGTTTGGAACAAAAGTCCCGAGATGCCAGAGGTGTTTCGGGAGCAGTGCTCTCCTGCTGGAAGCCGGGGTTGTTTGTTTGGGGATTTCTTTTTTTATTATAGCTTGAAAACATGAGGCTGTTTCGGTCTATCCTGAATGGTTAGTTTTACTTGCACAGTTACCACGAGGTCACTGGATGAATTTTGTGGCATTGCTGGGAATCTGGGTGCAGGATTTAGGGAAAATGGGGGGCGGGGGGGGGGGGGAGTTGGGGATGGGCCTCATTTCCCCATTTTAGATAGGTAAGATCTATTTGAGTAGGGAGGGGAGGGTAATAAGATGAGTTATCCGCAACACTTTGAGGAGACCATTCCCTGGTTTTCCATGAGCTTCTGCTGGGGAAGTTTGTGGGAAGCTGTGTTTTTCCTGCCTCACGCAGGATCCTTTTGAGGAAAGAAATAGTGAGCCCAGCAACCAGAGAGTTGTTCCCATCTGTGTCACGGGGAGGCCCAAATACTCGAGAATGGTGGGTTTTTTGGGTTAACAGCACCACGTTTTGGATATTCTACCAGACAAACATTGAAAGTAGGAGCTGTATCCAACCAGATCAGTAAGAAACCAAATGTTCAGTCAATATTGTGAGTCGTCCTCAGTGAGAGTTCATCTGTTGATTCCACTCAGCCCACGCAAACCTGAGGTGCCTTTTGTTGTAACAAGAAACCCCCACTTGAAGCCAATGTTATTTTTAGGTGGCTCTGCACTTAATGGCAGCCTGAGTTTTCTGTGAAACATAAAACTGGTGAGAGGACTTCAGGAAACTTCACTGTAGCGTGATACTGTTTATCTTCAGTGCATTCTTTCCCCACGTACACAAGCAAGGACTTCAAATCAGAACATTTTGCGAAGAGACATGGAAGGGTTTTATGCTATCAAACTGTGCACAGTCTGTGAGCAGTAAAAACCTGGATACTTCTAGATTGCTAAAACATCCCTTAAGCCGTAATTATAAATCAATATGCATATGTACAAAAGATTGGTGTCTCCATAAAGTGCCCGAAATTCAATATTTTCAGCCTACTCTGCCTACTGAAAGTGCCTGCATATTTTATATTCCCTGGGCGCTGCAAATCATCTCTGTATTTTATGTATTGTTATTTGTGGAGCTCTATTTGCAAACATAAGTAACAGCTAGTCCTGCAGATGACATACAGGCTGTACAACATGCCTGAGGAAAACAAATCTGGAAGGATATGAATGCCCCCAGCCACAAATTTCAAGGACACCGCAAGAATTTTAAACCTCATGCTAATGCTGCTAAGAGTGTTCCGTAGCCGTGTGGGATGCCTTCCTGGAGATGGCAGGGAGGAAAATAAATCCAGGCTCTGGTTAATGTGAACATTTCCATGGCTGTGGTACCTGCTTGTGCAAAAAAAAGCTCTGTTTGTTCAGTCAGTGGGATGTGCAGCCAGGGGGGTGTAATTCCTCCTGCTGCTCCGTGATGGCCACTGGCAACTGTCTGCTGGCAGGTGGTCCCTGAGGTAAATGCGGAATGTTGGAGCACTTCCCAGCTCCCAGGCAGGAGGCAGAGCTGGAGGGTGACCTGTGTGCACACCCCTGATGTCTGACTGGGACAGCCTGGAGCTGCCAGCAGGGGAGGGGCTCCCACAGGGTTCCCAGGTTAGGGGTCCACATAAAATCACAGAATAGTTTAGGTTGGAAGGGACGTTGAAGATCATCTCATTCCAACACCTTTCCATGGGCAGAGACACCTTCCACTATCCCGGGTTGCTCAGAGCCACATCAACCTGGCCTTGAACACTTCCAGGGATGGAGAATCCATAGTTTCTCTGGGCAACCTGTGCCAGGGCCTCACCACCCTCACGTGGAAGAATTTCTTCCTAATATCCAATCTAAACCTGCTCTCTTTCAGTTTGAACCCATTCCCCCCCGTCCTGTCACTCCAGTTCCTGATGACGAGTCCTCCTCCAGAATCCTTGTAGCCCCTCTTGAGATACTGGAAAGTTTCTGTGAGGTCTCCAACCTTCTCTTCTCGGCTTGTCCATTCAACAGGAGCGCCAGGAGTTTCTTTTGCCACAGCCTGAAAACCAGTTTGATGAAGCTTTGCTTCTTTCCTCTGAAGAGCCTCAAGCCCCAGGTGGCACCACGTGGAAAGCTCAGAGGGGACTCCTCGGCACAGAAGACAAAATGTTGCTGACACAGCCTTTTGCCTCGGAGTTTGTGTCCTCCTGCCCATGGCATCGACATAGAAATGTTTTTGATTCATGTGGAAGGACAGAGATTAAGCGGAGAAAAGGTTTTCTTCACTTCTAGGTTGGCTGCTTTGCTATGACACCAAATAATATCGCAGCTAAGCTTGAAATTAAGGGCTTGGAGATAACACAGTATAGTTTGATGCCTTTGCAAAGTAAATTCTAATGAATCACCATTTTCTGTTGGGAAACTCCTGTGTCCATGCAGGTTTCATAATTCTCTGGCAGCCAGGAGGTGCACAGAAATCCAAAATTCCATGGTTTTTATGCCCGAGTCACAAGCTGGTGTTGCCCTGGGCCCATCTCTCTTTCACGCAATAGACATTCCTCTAATAAAGTGGATTTTGGTTTGTGTTTATGTTGCATTAAGCTACAGTGGTAACTAGATGTCAGCAACAGGAATACTTGTGTCAGAGTGAGGTAGATCATCAAATCATAGAATCTGAGAATCACAGAATCAGCCGGGTTGGAAAAGACCTCTGAGATCATCAAGTCCAACCCTTGATCCAACCCTACCGTGGTTCCCAGCCCATGGCACTGATGCCACATCCAGTCTCACCTCAAACACCTCCAGGGACGGAGAATCCACCCCCTCCCTGGGCAGCCCATTCCAATGGCTGATTACCCTCTCTGTAAAGAACTTCTTCCTAATATCCAACCTCAACCTCCCCTGGCACAGCTCAAGACTGAGCCCTCTTGTCCTACTGCTGGTTCCTGGGAGCAGAGACCAACCTCCCCCGGCTCCCCCCTCCTGTCAGGGGGTTGTGCAGAGCCATGAGGTCTCCCCTGAGCCTCCTCCTCTCCAGGCTGAGCCCCCCCAGCTCCCTCAGCCTCTCCTCACAGCACTTGTGCTCCAGTCCCTTCCCAGCCTGGCTGCTCTTCTCTGGACCTGCTCCAGCCCCTCCATGTCCTTCCTGAGCTGAGGGGCCCAGAGCTGGACACAGCACTCCAGGGGTGGCCTCACCAGCGCTGAGTCCAGGGGCACAATCCCTGCCCTGCTCCTGCTGCCACACTGCTCCTGAGCCAGGCCAGGATCCATTGGCCCTCTTGGCCCCCTGGGCACACTCTGGCTCCTGTTCAGCTCCCTGTCCATCCCAACTCCCAGCTCCCTTCCTGCCTGGCTGCTCTCCAGCCCCTCTGTCCCAGCCTGGAGCTGCCGGGGCTTGTTGTGGCCAAAGGGTAGGACCCGGCCCTTGGCCTGGTTGAACCTCATCCCGTTGGAATCAGCCCATGGATCCAGCCTGTCTAGGTCCCTTCTCTCTCCATGGAGATGCTTCTCTCCATGCATGTTCTTTTCAAGGAAAATAAGGATATTTTCAAGAGAAATATCAAGATACGCCACAACCTAAATTGCTTCTGTTTTTCTCTGTATAACACAGAAAGCATTCCAAAGCTCCTCCTTAGCCAAGTAAGAAATGGATGGTCAGAATTCCCAACAGCTTTGTGTACAGTAGCACATGGCAGACCCTGCACTCCTTCTGACAGACCGACTGGAAATGCCACCGGCAGCGCAAAAAATCTGCCACGACTTTCACGAGATGCCAAATGCTAAACATGCAAAACAGCTTCTTCTTCCCGGGATCAGGTCTCGGATTTCGTAGTTTCGTTGCACAGATTGTCCCTGGAAGTGATTCTGAGCGGTGGCTCCTCTCGGCGCTCACAGAGCACCTGCATCGGTTCGTACCGAAAATTAACATGCGACACGCTGAATAATTCAGAGTTCTTTCAGTGGGCAGAAAGACGAGTACACTGAAAATAGCTTGTTTTTCTGGAAGAAGTTTGTCCTTTCATTAAAAAAAAAAAAGAAAAAATAAAATCGAGCTTGAACCTTTTATTATGAAATACAAAATTTCAGGCGAAAACATTTCTGCTAGAAATCACTTTTTTTTACTTTGTTTGTTTTACTTTACAAAGTCCATGTGCTGGATCTGCTCTGCTGACAAGTTGCCTTGATAAAGTGCATTTCCTGTGGTCTTTATCCACTCCATCCCTGAGGAAAAAAACACTGTCCAACACGAATACCACCATTGCTGTGGCACAAGTCATCTGGTGCAAGCTCAGCCCACAAGTAGAACAGAGACATAAAACATTCAAGCAACAACTCTTCGAAGTCAAGATTTTCAAATCTACATTTTCCAGCTCAAGATTTTTCAAGTTCAATTGAGAAATGGAATTCAATTTCAATTTCAAAGGATTTTTTTTTTTTTGGCATGTGGGGGATTGGGTTTTATTTCAGAATAGAACATTGGACTTAAGGCAAATGCCTTTTATGGAGTAACTTATTGAAATGGAAAAAATCAATTTATGATCCCAAGATGGTTTTGTCAGAAATTTTGAAACAGTCCTCACCAAAACTTCCCTTGATTTTACTACAGCACAGGAATCGAAAAATGTTGATCCATAAGCTCAAGATGCCCAGCTGTACATAAAGTACACTAAAAAGCAGTTGATACTGTATTAACCATTATTATTATTATTATTATTATTATTCACCAGTTCTTCTGAGCTCATAAATGTCTTACAGTTCCAATCCTTGATCTTGCTGTAACATAAGATTTTTGTCTGACAGGGGCTTTGCCGGTTTCCTTGGGACCCAAAGCACAGACTTTTCCTCTTGTCCAGTCCCACCAAATTCCTTGTCTCTGTACTTCAGGCTGTCCACTTATGTCATTTATGTCCATTTATGTCATTTATGTCCATTACTTTGCCAAGATATAATGTGCTACTTTACAAAGGTTGCAATTTCATTTCATTACACGAGGCAAAAAAAAAAAAGGAAAAATAACTTACAGTTTAAACGGAGAGAAGTGGTTTTAACCTTTCTCTGTTGCAGAAATGCAAAAAAAAGAAAAAAAAAATATCCAGGAGGAATCCATCCTACACGAGGGTCACGTTCCTGATTTTCTTTGGGCTGATCAGATAATCAGGACGTCTTTGGGGTCGCACCTATGGGAGAGCAAAAGCGGTTAGGGAACTCAAAGAAGTCATAGAAAAGCAGTCTCACAAGGGTTCTCAGGAGGTTACCTGCCAAAGCCTCACCCCAAAATGAAATCTTTCATCAGCAACCCACTCAGAATCTAAACACAAAGGGAAAGGATGAGCAGCAGAACGAAACAAAAGCTTCACGTGGTAGTTCTGGGAATTCATTAACCGAGCTGGTGCTATCTGAGAACTGCTTGTGGCCTCTGCAGTTTGGATTATTTAAAGGAAAACATGATTTTGGGTGTTTCTCCTTTGGTTCCCTTAAAGAAAATACCTGTTCAAAGGAAAACCTCAACGCTGCTTTCCAAATCCATCAGGAGCTGCAGCGATGAGCACACCAGCTTCTCATGTGCCCGAAGGATCATTCCCAACACCTCAGTGTTTGTTCAAGGCAGGTTTTTTTTGAACTTCCCATGACTGGCAGGATTGTGCTTCCACTGACAGCAGCCTGCTTCCAGGCTGACCCCCGTTCAGCAGCTTTGCAAAGCCTGTCCTCGTTTCCAGCCCTGATTACTTCTGCGCTCTTACAAAATACCATGGCAGAGAGGAAAGACGAGGAAAAAACTCATTCTCAAATGCATCCAAGTAACACACACTTTGGATATTTAAATGTGGTAGTGAGACCTCACATAGATAATTACGAAGCAGCTCTCAGGAAAGAAAATTTATTCCAGAACTATAAAACATGTATTTCCACATAGTCTCCTAAACGAAACGCTGCAGTTGAACGGTTTGCTCTGTCCAGCCCCAGTGTTGGTTTTATCTGCCTCCAAGTAGATGCTGCCTTCTGGCTGCTCTTCCCTGCAATTCCTCAGCTGAGAATTAATGGGAATTCCACTGGTTTTCCCGGTGAAATCTTTTATCCAGCCAAATCTTTTTATCCAGCCAAATCTTTAACTACTGACCAATCTTCTTGAGGCCTTTTTTTTTTTTTTTTTTTTTCTGGAGCATTAATCCTGTGCAGTCTGGATTGCCTTGGTATTCTTCCAGTATTAAATATCTTCAATAATGCATTTGGTGCAAATACATTATTGAACAGGCCACAGAGGGAAAATGTTAGATAGCAAATGTGGACAACATGTCTCTGGTATTTAATGAGTCCCAGTACCTCAAGGAAAACCGTGGGATAAATATAACTATCCTAGAAACATTTCATAAGACAGCTGCCCTCTGTTTTAAACACAACTCTCCTTCTCCTCCCTCCCCATCCCTTTTGTTGCTAGCACATGCTGCTGTTTTCTAAATTTACCCTTCTTTACTGTTTATTTTTGCAGAGAGAGGAGAGGTGCTCTGGGAAGTAACAGGATTGCCTGGCTCTGCTCAGGAGACCTTTCCCAAGATCCCTCTGCTGCACTTAATTTCTTGCAGTTCACTTCTGGTGCTGAGCAGAGACATCACTCCGTCATTTCCAGAGCACATCAGAACTTCCCTGTGGTCTGTGGTACCCCGGAGATTAATATGTGATGAGATTTGCTCCGTTTCTGGCAGAACAGCTCCTTGGCATTTCCTGATTTTTCAATTACAGGTCTGTTATGACAAGGCTTTTTCACCAGGACAGAGGTTTGGAGAAGCTCTCTGCTACTGCTCCCCCCAGAATAACAAATCTACAAATAGAACGGGGGAAAAAAAGTATGAAAAAAAAAAAAAAAAAAAAGCTGAAGGCAAGTGTTACGTTTGTAGAAAGCAAATATTCCTGGATATTGTGGACTGTGAGTATAAGGGATACTGAACTAGCAGTGTACTGAGTAACCAGAAAGTTTCAAGAGGGGGACCAAGAGCAAACTGTGTCTAAAACTGCCTGAATTAGGTCATTCTCTGGATCCCATGTTTAGCAAATTAGTGGGGTGGGAATATTTCCCAGAACCTCTTGCACAAAAATACCCTATTGCACCCATATTTAGTACAGGGAAAAAAAGACATTAATCAGAAGGTTCACCAAGCAGTGCTGTGGAAAGAAGCAGTGTTTGGGGTCATTCAGAGGCAATTCTACAAGAGATTTAGGGCAGGGGGGGATTCTGCCCCTCTGCCCCTCAGGTGAGACTCCCCTGCAGAGCTGCCTCTAGCCCTGGGGAACAGCACAGGGAGCACATGGAGCTGCTGGAGAGAGTCCAGAGGAGGCACCAAGAGGATCCCAGAGCCGGAGCAGCTCTGCTGGGAGGAAAGGCTGGGAGAGCTGGGATTGTTCAGCTGGAGAAGAGAAGCTTTGGGGTGACCTGATTGTGGCCTTGCAGGGCCTGAAGGAGCTGCAGGAAAGATGGAGAGAGACTATTTGCAAGGGCCTGGAGTGACAGGACAAGGAGGAATGGCTTCAAACCAACAGAGAGTTGGGTCAGATGGGATATTATGAAGAATAGAGATTAGATAGTAGGAAAAAAATCTTCCCTGTGAGGGTGGGGAGGCCCTGGCACAGGTTGCCCAGAGAAGCTGTGGCTGCCCCTGGATCCCTGGAAGTGTCCAAGACCGGGTTGCATGGGGCTCTGAGCAACCTGGGTTGGTGGAAGGTGTCCCTGCCCATGGCAGGGAGTTGGAACGAGATGATCTTTAATCCCTTTGAACCCAAACCGTTCTACGTTTCTCTGATTTCTATTTCCATCTGGTTCTGAATAGCAGAGCCAGAGGACAATCACCAGCTGGATCTCGGCTGCTCTGTGACAACACTGGTGAAAATATAACCCAAATATGCCTCTTTTGCTTCAAAAATCTCATTAGCAACAACGAGCCTTCCAGCCCCTGCCTTGTCCTGCCACTTCTCCTCCCCAGCAGAGGAGGAACCAAGCAGTGACTTTGCTCCCATGTGGGGACGGTGCCCATGACGTTTCACCTCTGCCCTGCTGCATCTTTCATCGTTATTTCCTTTAGATCACATGCCCTGGGTTACTTCTGTTTCACTCTGACTGTGCTCTGATATCAATTAATGAATAATTTGATGAATTTCAATCGACCCATGCTGTGTGCTGGCCCATTTTCTGCAGAGCTCTCTCTGAAGCAGCAAAGCCTCGCCGAGGCTTGCAGATCGCTGGATGTAACTCCCCTGAAATGGAGGCTGCTGGGCAGCGACCTAAAACTCATCTTCTGGTGCTGTGGAAGATCTCACACAACACATGACAAATACAAAATGCAGAGGAGTAAGACCACAACAACCATTTCATGTTTACACCCTGATCTACTGCAGCTGCTTGAGCCTCTGCTTGGTTTCGATTTCGAAGTTGTTTCTTCTTTAGGTTAATTCCACTAGTCCTGTCAGCCCCAGACTGGGAAAAAATGGCTTCATAATTCATTATATCCTACAGATGGAAGGGAGAAAAGGCATCTCCAGTGGTTCTCTGCACAGCCCAACATTACAGGAGTTTCTCAGGTGTTCCCCTCTATCAGGAAGGATGCAGTAACATCAGAATTTCTTTCATATAGTTTTAAATCTCTTTGCTCTGCCAGCCTGGCACCTGGTTAACTCTGGATATTTGACAGGCACGTGCTTCAAAGCCTGCCTGTTGATTTATTATCTGCCCTGGATGCCTTTTGATAGGGGTTACTGTTCAGGGATAATTATACCGGGTAAAGCTTTGTGTAGTTTGTCGGTTTGGCTGCCCAAACCTTTTCAGCTCTTGAGCTGGACTGAAAGAGAACCAACAGCACAAGGATGAATCAGAAGGTAAACTGAGAGTGTATCAGCAGGTTTCAGGGCTGAATCCTTCAGTGATGTTTGGAATACTGCTCTGCAGTCAATGAAAGCAGGATTTCTGCTATCACAAGCACGTTTCAGTCACTCCTGCAACCCATGTGACATTGGTGAATGATGAACACACATCTGGCATTATGGGACGGGACTCTGATCTTGACATTCATTTGACAGATGGCAGCTCCCCAGACACTGTGGAAGTCTGTGATAAACTGAAATCTTGGTATTAGCTGTCCAAAAAAATCCAAGTTTAACTGCATTAGGACAAATTGCTGAAATGAATGTGGTAGGAGTATTTCCAAAGGTTCCAAAGGCATCTCACGCTTGGCTGACTGCAAGAACAAAAAATCAGGGAGACACAGCTTTCTGTGCTCAAGGTTATGTTCCCCCCCTGCCCTCAGTTTTTAATTTTCCTTCACTTCGTTTCCAGGAAAACACCCACCCAAAAGTTTTGGATACCCTTGAAATAGTTTGGATACACACTAGTAGAAAACCAGTTACATCCTGCCAGCTTTTGGTACCCTCAGCACATTTCGCTGTCCATCAGTAGACAAACAGCCTGGAAATTCCTTTTTGTTTCTTCACGGCTTAATCCCACCCCTATAACTTCACTCCTTCCCTTCTTCCACAGGAATCCAGAAAAATGACGCTGTAAACTGCACCTGCCATTTCCGTACCTGTGTCATCAGTATTTATTACTCTCTTAATCAAGATCTGCTAACCAGTGGATATCACAACTTGACACATACTCTGTAGTGCATTGCATCAGTAGGGGTAAAATTATTTGCTTTCTTTGGTTTATATTTCTATTTATTGACCTTTTAATTCAATTTTGATAGCTTAATTTTTCTTTTCAGACCATCCTCAGAGTCGGAGCAGTTCTACACGGTGCAATAAATGGGGCTACAGTTCATCATTCACTTCCTTCCCAGTATAAAACCACAACCACAACTAAATAATATTTCCAGTTTATAGAGTGTCATTTGGAGTAGTTAAGAAGAAAAATGGATCCTTCCCCATTAACAGAGCCATGATTCACCCTGGATTGGAGAGGGGGAGTGTGGCTGTGGTGGCAAGTGGAAGCCTCTGAAGTCGGGGTTACACCAGGGATGGATCTGGCCCACTATAAATGAGCACTCACTGCCTCTTACAGAATGGTCTCCTGATTTATCATAGAGACATTTATGGCAGATTAAATGGACTAATTATGAAGCTTTTCTAGGAGACTGTCCAATCCTGCGAGTCGCTGAGTCCTTGCAGCTCCTTTTGTGGGAGCTTGAAACAGGGAGCTCCTCGGAGGTGGCACTCAGGACCTGGCAGAACCGGCCCTTGTTCAGGCGCAGCTGTCCGTGGGACTGCCCCAAAACCTGCTACAGCCAAGGCGAGGGATCCCCCTCACTGCACGTGGGTTTTGGAAGGGACACTGTGCAGTGGGAATGAGGACAGCCCCTTGGATGGGATCTTTGTCCCTAACGCCTTTTTGGCCTGCAGCTCAGCCCCAGTGCTGGGAGCAGGGATCACTCAGCCTGGAGAAGAGAAGGCTTAGGGGTCACTTAACTGTGGCTTTCCAGTACCTGAGGGGAGGCTACAGGAAAGATGGAGAGAGAGAAACAAGAACATGTAATGACAGGACAAGGGGGAGTGGTTTTGAACTGAAAAAGAGGAGCTTAAATTGGATGTTAGGAATAAATTCTTCCCTGTGAGGGTGGGGAGGCCCTGGCACAGGTTGCCCAGAGAAGCTGTGGCTACCCCATCCCTGGAAGTGTCCAAGGCCAGGTTGGACGGGGCTTGGAGCAACCTGGGCTAGTGGAAGGTGTCCCTGCCCATGGCAGGGGGTTGGAATTGGATGATCTTTGAGGTCCCTTCCAACCCAAACCATTCCACGATCACTGACAGGAACTACATTTGCAATCAAACAGGAGCCTGCAACTCTACTCTCAATTTGACCTTTTCTCAGCTAATGTAACAAGAGTGAAGACCTTCCAGCACCCCTGACTGATGTTCCTTGGCCTCCTCTTCTAGTGCCTGGCTCATTTTTTCCCTCAGCTCAATCATTTGCTTCGTTATTCACCATTTTTTAAACATCTCCCACACCTTTTGTTTTCCTCCCTTCTTCTTTGCTGAGGTATCACTTTTCCCTAAGATGATTTGCCAGATCTCTTGTTCATGTTGGGAATTGATCAGTGCAATTACTGGGCAACATTTATCTTCTGTGTGGACATTTTGCATTAGTTTCTGATTCAAAGGCTTTGAATGGCCAACAGCTGACCTAAGTGATTTTCTGTTGCCACCCCTTACAATGACACACATCAGCTATTTCAGGCTTTGTACCCGGCTGGGTCCATGGGAAAGGACTTCTGAGGAAACAAAACCTGTGATTTGAAGCCTCCTTTAATCTCCCAGACGGTTTAGAGTTGTAACTTTTTTTACACATGGAACAGAAGGGATCAAATTGGAAGCAAACACCCTCACAGAGGCAGGAATAGATAAGACTTTAGGAGTTCTGTCTGTGTGACTCTTTCCATCAGTAGATGGACTCCCTGGTCCTCAGGGAGGACTTGGACTCTCCCTCCTTCTTCTTGACCTCCACAGAATCACTGCAAGGGCATTTGCTCATTTTTCTTGATTATCCAGGGAGAGAGAAGCAATTTGTTGGAGTCCACCCCTTCATGACCTCCTTCAGTACGAAAAAAATTCTCAGGGTAACACCTCTCCCTCCTGTTTTTCACCCCCTATTTCTAATTAAAAAGCTCCTGAAGAATAAGGATGAAAAATCTTCGGGAATGTTTCCAGTGTCCAGGCAGGGAAAGCCAACTGAGAAACACAACTTCCCGGGCTTAGAAGATGCAGTGGCAGGAAGGCAGGTGGTTTCTGAGGAGATTGTTTGATTCAGCACTGAGAGCAAACAGCTAAATGAGTTACCACCTGATTTCTCCTACTTGACAAGAAATATAATAAAAGAGCACTTCCGTGTTTAGTAGGCAATATATTGCTATCAGTGGTGATTGAACTTTATTAGAATACACCCAGTAGCACTTTTTTTTTTGTGCCAGAAAACCTCTATTATGCAGTTAACAGGGAAGGCTGTGAATGTCAAAAAAACCCCTACTTTTTGTCTGGGAAATGTTTTGCATCCAATGTCATAAATTTAAATCATGGCCTGCAAATCCACAATTTAAGGCAAATCTTCACCAGCTTTTATCAGCTTCTGAATATACAAGATGGGCCTATCACAATATACTGAGAAGCCCCATTCAAACTCACCAATAGTTTGTTTTCAGCGAGACATTTTTAGATTATTCTAAATATTCCCTTAACGTATGGGAAATGGTTATAAATAATTTTCACCTCTAGACTATCTCTTGGTGTTTTTCAAAAACAGTGTGGGCAGTTACTGATGCGGGTGGAAGACACTGTAACAGACTTTTTATACTGCCCAGGGACAATAGAAATATTACCCTGTTCATAAGCCTTTCAAACACTGTCAGAAACTGCTGCTCAGGGTTATAGATCCCCACCAAGAAACCTCAACTGTTCTGCACACGCTTTTCAGCGTTGCTTCAACAGTATTTTGTTTGACAAGTAGTTAATGTCAAACATCATAAATCCCAGGCACAAATACATCAGTATTGGTGCTATTATTTTTTTTTTTACAGTTATTATTTTGATCATTGTTTTAATCTTTGATTGAGCGCTTCCTAAATTCCACCGTGTGCCAGAAGAACCAGACACACTCTGCTGTGATTTATATGCAATGTCATCCCACGGCAGATTCCTGAGTTGTGAATGTTGGAGCAGCTCTTCAAAAATAAATGAGTTCTCACTGTGATGAGGAGTGAACTCGGTACCACATCACTGCCACTTTCCCCAGAGAATATCGGCATAAACCATCACGGAGGTGCTAAAAGTATTTAAAAAATATGTGGCATAAATTAAGATCCACATTAATGTTGTGCTGGAAGAGGGCCCAGCACCATCCCGCAGAACAGAGGCCTCTGAGTGTGGAACAAGGAAAGGAAAAAACCCTGAGCTCAACTTTTCACATGCTAGTCATGTGGAAAAGGGGAAAAGCTCTGGGGTGAGTGTTAACTGGCTGCTTTCCCTCCCAGAACTTGCTGCTGAGATACCAAGAGTCTCCAAGATCAGTGTAAAGTTCCTGGCTGAAATGGAAAATACAGTCAAGAAATGCTCATTTATTTACTATATCACACTGAGTTTTGCTTGCAAAGGAACCTCAAACCTCACCTTCAACACTACCCCCATGTTATACCCTCCATCTCCCCCAGTCTGGCAGCTGGGGAGAACAACAAAACCACTGCAGACCTCTTTGATCAAGACACCTATATAACAACTTTCTACATATTATATATAGAATTATATATATATGGTAAAAATAATATACAGTAATTATTATATATACCATAATGATATATATTATTATATATCATTATATTATGGTGTTATATATAATATTATTATATTCTGTGCAGAATTACTACCTGCCCAGAGCAAAGGAAACCTCCACATTACAATTGTTTAAGGTCACATTATAATTGCTTAAGGTCACATTATAATTAATTGTTTAAGGTATAACACACACAGAGGTGAATTGTCAAAAGCCAAGCTGGAGTTATTCTGTCTGGAAAGGCTGAAAGAATTGATTAGTTTATTAGTGGTAATAAGCAGGTTTGTGGAGAGAGAGGAGGAGACCTTTTAATCCCAGGAATGACAATCAGACAACTGGTCTTACCCGTGGGTAGTCTGTCCCAGCGGGAAGGCCTGGCTGGCATTTGGAGTGGGAAAGACAGGAAAAGCAACGGGAAGGAAAGAGTTGACACTGCCTGAACTCCTGTCAGAGCTCCAGGAGAGTCTGGGGGATGGTTTTAGACACATGGTTTAGTTTTAGGCAGCCCTGGGAGGAGCAGGGAGTTCCAGTCAGCAACACTTACGGGCCCCTTCCAACTTGAGATATTCTATGAAGGGAAGTCTGTGACTTCCTAACTTCAGGCAGGGAGGTGGGGAGGAAGATGTGGCTGAGGAGAACAGGCGTGGCAAAAGCTTTATTAGACATTTCTTTCAAAATCTCCTCCTCAGAGGAGGTTGTTTCTCCCTCACTTCACTTCATCCCCCCCTCTCCATTCCCTGTCCCCCAACTCAATCTAAATCTGAGGCCAACCCGGGGCAATTATCCTTATAAATCAAACATTCAGGAATGCTGAAAGGACATTCCACTTACCCAATTACAGCTGCAATTGACTTCTGGTTGTCTCCCTTCACCCAAAGTCTGTGTTTGCTTATAGCACAATACACACGGTGGGAAAAAGAAAAAAAGCTCGAGATATTCAAGGTACCAGCATTTCAATTACCTTTGGCACAGAGCTGATGTATAAATCGTCCTCAGGGCCAGTGAACTGGGAAGACACTGGGGAAAGAGAGGCGATTCCTGTAAGAAGAATATCCAAGATTACTGTTATTCCGGAGAGGAACCCGTGCAGGAGCAGGTTTTCTGGCAGGAGCTGTGACTCTCCACAAGGCTGCCATGCTGGAACATTCCATTCCTTTCCCACAGAAAGGACCCATAGTGGAGCAGCTCTTGAAGAACCCACACTGTAGAATTCTGGGAAGGACTGAGCTCCGTGGGAAGATCCCACACCGGAGCGGGGGAAGGGACAGAAATGATGTGTTGTGGACTGACCACAGCCCCAGTTCCCTGTCCCCTCATCCCCCTGCCATGCCTGTGGAGAGGAGTTAGATGAGCTAGGAGGGAAGTTGAGACTCGGAAGCAGTGGGGGTTGAGGAGGTGGTATTGGTTTTGTTTTCTTTCTCACTATCCTACTGTTATTCATTTGCAATACATTAAATTAATCCTCCAAAAATGGAGTTCTTCTTTGCCCGTGACAGTAATTACTGAGGGATCTCCCCCTCCTCACCTTCACCCACGAGCTTTTCCGTCTTATTTTCTTCCCCTGCCCTGTTGAGAAGAGGGAGTGATAAAGCAACTTGGTGGCCATCCAAGGTCAACCCACCACACAAATAAATATGAAAGAAGCCTATACAGGGCCTCAGTAGAATCAGTTTGTCCAGGTTCACTTGGTTTTCCTTTTATTCTTTGTAACTGCATTTCACAATACCGCATGCTCTGGAAATCTTTCCACTGCATGTGGCATTGTAAAATATATCTTATATTTTGTTATATAAGAAATTATATCATTTCTTCGCCAGGTATTTGTTAGAGAGAAAAGGATGTGTGCCTGGCTTACAGGCTCTGCACGACAATTTCATGTCATTGAGTGTTTGATTCAGTGTTTTGATAATAACGTGGTTATAAATGCAAGTGGTGGGTAATGATTTGGTGGAGATTTACATTTGCTTTTGGAGAGTCTTTGGTGCTTAAGGACAAGAATTTATAATGCCTTAGTCACTTCTCAGCAAAATAATAGTTCACCAACTGCCTTTTTTTTTTCCTTCTCTTCTTTTTTTATTTTTTTTTTTTTTGGTGGTGGTGGTGGTGGTGGTGGTAGTGGTGGATTTTTCCTTTGTTTTCACAGACCAACTGCAAAATATTGCCCAAATTAATGGTTGTATGGAAATCCAGTCCTCCCACATCCGGCCCCAGAAGATATTTGGAAGAACAAAGTCATTGAAAATACCAAACCCAGGACTAAATGTGGATTCCACAGCAAAGAGCTTTATGCTTTCTCAATAATTTTGAAGGACCTTACTCTAGAAAATCCAGAATGTTCTGAAGAGGTTCAGTGCAAGCACAGATCCCTCACTGAGTATTGTGAGATATGTGTGAAGTCTCGTAATATAATTGCTTGACACGTTGTCCAAAAGGCCCATGTTGAGAAGCACTTTGACAACAAGTGATTCACCAGCTTAGACTCACCTGGCCTTTGTTCTGTGTTCCACCGTTCCTCTGGAAGGTATCCTAGATTTTCACTACCATTCCTCTGCCTGCTTTCCACATCTCCATCTTTCTTCTTCTCGGCTGAAACTTTTCTGGAAACAAGAAAAGGTGTGTAATTAGGAATTCACTGTGAGAGGAGAACTCTTGGGCAGCAGAGTGCAGAGGAAAAAGTCTTTCTTCCCCAAAAAAACCAGGTGCAAAACGTATCTGGGACTTCCGAGCCATGTAAGTCCCATATAGGTATAACCCGTGGAATTCTGTTTGCAAAGTTCCCACCAGCTGCGATATCAGAAAGCAGGAAAATGACTGAGCAACCTCCAGACTCTGCACCCAATCACAGGTTTTGTAGGTGACGAATTTTGATCTCCAGCTGTGAATTGGAGGATATTCAGCGGCCCAGCAATGGTCATTCAGGACATTTTGGTGGTCTGAGCCTGTCCCCAGCCCCAAAAACAAAGAGTATTATCTCACATCCCCACAGTGAGCTCCCAAGTGATTCATCTCTACGCTCCAAAGTTAATCTTTCACTTTGAAATTTACTGTACGAGTGAAAGGGACTCCCTTGGTTAAATTTACGCATCTCTGAATGCGCAGAACGGTGACCTGCAGAGCCGCACAGTGAGACAACGGTGCTTCTTTACCCAAAACTCCTACTCTAGAAGAGATGCTACTATTGATCTGTTCCTACCATGGACCCCTCTCCAGGGTAGTCCCAGGTCCACCTTCGCCAAGGTTACAGGTGTGGCAAGCACAAATCCACCGTGAAAACCCAGGGATTTTCAGGGGGAAGGGGTGACATGCTGTTAGTTTGTGGAAAATGCTGCATGAAATTGTACAAAGGAGGGGGGAGCCGGGGGCGGGGATCGGCCTCTTCTCCCAGGGAACAGGGGACAGGACAAGAGGAAACGGCCTCAAGCTGTGCCAGGGGAAGCTCAGATTGGACATCAGGAGGAATTTCTTCATGGAAAGGGTTGTTAAACATTGGCAGGGGCTGCCCAGTGAGGTTTGGAGTGCCCAGCCCTGGAGGTGTCCAAGGAAGGCCTGGCCGTGGCACTTAGTGCTCTGGGCTGGGGGACAAGGTGGGGATGGGCACAGGGGGGACTCCGTGATCTTGGAGCTCTTCTCTGACCGAAAGGATCCTGTCATTCTACTTTTTATGTTTAGCAGGAATGTCTTTGCTGGCCCACAGAGCTTCAGTCAGGTGTTACTAATGCACACGTAAATCTGATGAACCAGCCACTGACTATTTTAGGGGATAAACATGTCAGATACCACCAAGAAACCTGTCCTGGTTGCTGGAAGACAAAAGCAATTGTTTAGGACTACCACCCCCACATGTTACATGATACTGCACTGTGTATTTTGTCTGATCCTTAGATCCCAACAAACTCAGTGTAGTAGCCAAATAAAAAAGCAGCTACCAACAGAAAAAAAAAAAACCAAACCAAAAACCAAAAAAAAAAAGTGTGGGAGGTATGGGAAGATATCCAGAGAAGTTAAAAATAAATGTGGGAAATAAACCAATATATGTTTGGTCTCACCACTTTTTTTGCTGCTATAACAGAGCTTCTCAAATCGGGACAATCATCCTTTTTTTTTTTTTTTNAAAAAAAGTGGGGGAGGTATGGGAAGATATCCAGAGAAGTTAAAAATAAATGTGGGAAATAAACCAATATATGTTTGGTCTCACCACTTTTTTGCTGCTATAACAGAGCTTCTCAAATCGGGACAATCATCCTTTTTTTTTTTTTTTTTTACTGCAGGTAAAAAACCCCCAAACACTGGACCCACAAAATCTGTAAGTGACTGTTAACAATCCTGATTTCAGCATCAGTATTTACACATGGTAAAACTTTGCAGAGCTGTTAAAGCAGAGTCTCCAAGTCCAAGCTGAGCCTCAGAAAACCTGAATTCCTCCCAGTTTTCTTGGCTTCCAAAGTGCAAGCTGCACTTGGTAAAATGATCAATTCAGCCCCACGAACTAAGAAATCCCGTGGAAGTTGACACGGCATCATAGGCATCATTTCCTCAGGAGAAAACAGTGGGTATCTCATTCCCTTATTTCCTTCCATATCAATAAAGTGCTCTATAAATGGAAATATGTCAACAGACCTTCACAAAATTTCCCCCCAAGAGGCTGTAAATGAAACTGGGTATTGCTGACGTGCCAGGCAATGGGATGTGAGCCTTTGGAAACTCATTAAGGGACAGGGAGTTAAAAGCCCCCACAAGTGTGGGCAGGGTATGAATTTATGCCGCCACCTGGATAGAAATAATAATATAAATAATATTAATAACCCCCCTGCCATTGCTGTCACAGCCACACTGTGCCAATAAAAAGGATCTTAGTGCTGATAGCCACCAGCTACTGATTGCTAAAATTTTCCTGCTCAGTGCAATAACCTACCAGCAGCTTTGTGCCCAAGCGTGTCCGGCAACCACTTGGTGAAGTGCTCTTCACTGGGGCACCTTTATTAATTTTTTATACAATTATAGAATGGTTTGGGTTGGAAGGGACCTTAAAAACTATCCAGTTCCACCCCCTGCCATACGCAGGCACACTTCCCACTATCCCAGGTTGCTCCAAGCCCTGCCCAACCTGGCCTTGGATGAGGGATGAGGAGTCCACAACCTCTCTGGACCAATGACACCCTGGCCTGGATCAGGAGCAGTGTGGCAGCAGGAACAGGGA
>VXAY01002112.1:102231-123668 GCA_013399855.1 Oxyruncus cristatus
GGATATCAGAAAGAAATTCTTTCCAGAGAGGGTGATCAGCCATTGGAATGGGCTGCCCAGGGAAGTGGTGGATTCTCCGTCCCTGGAGGTTTTCAAGATGAGGCTGGACGTGGCACTGAGTGCCATAGTCTGGGAACCGCGGTGGGGTTGGATCAAGGGTTGGACTTGATGATCTCAGAGGTCCTTTCCAACCTGTCTGCTTCTATGATTCTATGATTCTCTCTGGACAATCTGTTCCAGAGTCTCACCACCCTCGCAGCAAAGAATTATTTCCTAATATCAAACCTAAACCTACCCTCCGAACCCTTCTTTTGCCGGTTTACCCACCCTTAAAAGAGCCGGGCAGGCGGTGCGATTTCCCTGCCCATCCATCCCGAGGAGCTCCTCCCTTCCCGTCCCCACGCCAGTAGCCGGGCTGGCAGTGACATCCTGTGGCGGCGGCGGCAATCGCCCGCCGGGCTCTGCTGGCCAGCCCGGAGCACCCGGAGACCCTCCCCTGCCTTCCCCGGGGGCACAGCCAGGCCTCAGGAATTCGCTTTTCCCATCAGCTTTAGCGGGAGTGTCTCCTCAGTTCGTCGTCTCTGCGCTCGCTGAGTCGGAGATGCAGCGCCGGCGGATTTTTGGTGGGGTTTTTTTGGGTTTGGTTTTGGTGTTGTTTTGGTTTTTTTCACTCAGGATTCACAACCTGCTGCTGGTTTTTCACCCCTAAAGCCGGTGCCCTTCCCTCTGGGATGCTGGGTGGCAGGGTGTGGAAACTGCCACATCCCTCTTGCCACCCTGAGAGAGTCCAGTTAACAGGAAAAGTTCCCCCCCCACCACCTCGCCCCTTCATCCGACTTACCTGATTTCACTTTGATATGTAGATGCTGAGAAAGAAAAAATAAATAAATAAATGAATAAAATAAAAAATTAAGGAATGTTTTTTAAAATGCAAGAAGTTAAAATATAAACTATAAGTTCTCTTAGAGCATCCCCTGTGTTCCAGCTACCACGGGAGCATCTCTCCCCCCCCGTTTACAAAATTTATAGCCCTGTAGAACGGCTTACACAGAAACTGGACTTAGGCACACGGCACTGAAGATATTCTCCAAGGAAGAACCTCAGCACAGGAACTGAAAGTCTTTTAAGTCAATGTACTCCCAAAAAAAACCCATGGCCCTCTTGTAGTTAACATGAAGGGCTGACACTGGTTGCTTTGGAGGCAGTTTATGAGAGGAACAGGAAGGTGAAATTAGGGAGCATCTAAGGCCAATTTAAGGGGCATTTAAGGAGCATTTTAACCAGGTCAAGGTCGAGAGCTGGGTCTGTCTGCTCACACTCCTGCTTACAGCACTTTGCACAGCACCAGAGCTGACACAACGTGGGGGTTTATGTCTGACCAAAGATAATTTTCCATGTGCAGGCCAGCTGTGAAGCTCCACTCACCTCTCCTCTTCAGGCAGCAGCGAACGACAACCACAATGCCAGCGGTCAGAAGAACAACACCGAGGAATGAAAGCACAACTGCAAGTACAACAACCCAGGAGTTCCCGTTGTCTTCGCTGTAATAATTCTCTGTCAAATGAAACGGGGAAACACTGTCTTATCAGAGCCTCAAAACACCCTTTTCAGAATATTTACCTTTCCTCTGAGATGCTTGTTGATTATTAGCAAGGAGCCTGTGTTTTCCCAACGACAGGCAAATGACAAATTTATGGGTGCTGCCCAAGAATTTAAAATATTTCCAAATTCAGATTCTTTAGTGCAGTTGTAACTTTTCCCATGGCTACTTCTCTTGTAATCTTCCAGCCTAACTTTATTTCTGGGCCTCCCAGCATCCTTTGGAGACATTTGTGGTTGGGAAGAGGGGTTAAGATTCAATTTAGATGTCTACACTGCAGATACTAAGTGTCTTTGCCCAGCTGTTGTTGTCAGTGGAGAGAAAACAGGTATTTTGGGTTGCAATTTATTTGAGTAAATGTATGTGTGTCCCTTTTGATATGTTGAACTGCTCTGGAAGTGTCCACTTCTCCCCACGGACCACAGCAAGAGTTTTAGGTGACTACTACAGTTGGTGATTTATAGTCTGGAGATATGATTTTCTAATGAATTCTGCCTTGGGATTTCTCTCAGTGATTTCAGCAAGTGTTTGATTTCAGGACATGCTTGGTAGGGGCATCTGTCACTCACTTAAAGAGCAGCAAAGAGCAAAACCTGAAGAGAATATGAAGCTGCTCATCCACCTTCTCTACCAGCGTTATCCCAATTAGCTTATTCCTTTGTCTTTGCTGGAATGTCCGGGGTTAAATGAGGCGATTTAGGGATAACTTAATGTCTTGCTGGAATCGGTTGCTGTGACCAACCAGGGCTCCCACGTGTTTTAATAATACCTGGGTAAAACAGAACCAGAGAATCACAGGATGGTTTGGGTTGGAAGGGGACTTAAAGATCAGGTTCCAGCCCCCTGCCATGGGCAGAGACACCTTCCACTAGCCCAGGTTGCTCAGAGCCCCATCCAACAACCTGGCCTGGGACACTCCCATATTTCTCACGTAGTTGGATGCACAAGAACAGGTCAGTTCTGACTGTCACATCATCCTGCCCTTTGGTTTGACCACATATTCCAGAAGCACCTCTGTCTAGTTCAATTACCCTTTGGAAAGCAGCCCCAAAGTAACTTCGGCAGATCTTCAGAAACAAGCCTCCAATCCTAATTCCAGGTGTGAGGCACACCCAAACTTTGCACAGCCCATTCTGTCCCATGTGTTTATGAATGTGTTTTCCTCATCAGAGGTCCCAGTTAATGATTCCATGGCCACCCTTTGCTGACAGCCTCTGGAAAAGGCACCACAGCAGGGAAGGTGGCTGGGAGCTGCACAGAGTCAGGGCTATTCCATGTGGGAACAAGGTTTCCCTGTGGCAGGGAATAAACTAAATCCTTTCTATCTACATATTTGCCTGGGTGTGTGTTTGGGGTCTGGAGGTTTCAGACTTCAAAAATACAGGACCAGAAACTCCTACAAAGCTTGAACCTCTGCTAGGAGTCTGCATTCTCCAAAGCTCGGGTCATTATGACTAAGCAATTTTTCCCAGTCTTCTCTAATCCTAGTGCTCAATCAGCATGTTTTGGATTTCTTCAGTTAGAAAAGACAAGCACTCAGTAACCCTGAAAACCAGTAGTACATCCTGTTAAATTAAAAATGGTGATAAACTTGTTCATAACACTTTTACCTAGAAGTACTGCAACAGATGCCCACATTTTATCATACTTTGTTCCATCAAGCATGCCACGAGGATTTCAAGGTGATTACAATATGAAAGGCAGCTATTTATCTATAGGGAAAGCTCATCCTTGGTGTGAAGGGAGGAGCTAAACACGCCTGCACTGCCCACACCCGAGGTGTTTCACTCCCTGGCAGGTTCAGGTTGTGTGCCACAGGATTTGCAGAGCTGAAGGTAGGACAGGGCACAACACGAGCACTCCCAGCACTTCAGCATTTTAGGGTTTCCTCTGTTTTGGAGGATCCAGAAAGGAAGTGGAGCTGGGACCAAGCAGGTGGGAATGAGGAGCTGCCAGCTCAGCACACAAGCAGGGGTGCAAGGGAGGGGCACTGAGGGATTAAACCCCCTTGAGTCCATTAGTAAATCCACACCAGGTCACATGAGGTGTTTGGTGTGGACAAAGCCACTGCCTCATTCCACAGGCCCCATCCAGACCTCTGGCTCCTCCCAAAGCTGTCCGAACTTTTCCTTGGACAGAGTATCTGCGGAAAAGGGGATTTTCCCTCTCACATGTGACCAAGGAGAAATGAGAGACTGGAAAAACCCCCTGCATGGCTTCCTGGACACTTTGGAGCTTTCTGGATAGCTCGAAAATCAGAGGAATTCCAGGCTCATGGCAGATTCACCATCCTCATCTTCTGCAGCCTAAAGGCCACGTGAATTCAACGCTGAGGCCAAGGAGAGCTTGGGCCCAGCTAAGGGACTGCCATGGATCCCATTTCCCAGCAACAGCTCTGTGAACTCACCTCCCGGGATAACTCTGTAGGATTTCCCAAATTTGGGGCTCAGCCAAAACACCACTGTGAGCAAAGTAACTCTGGAGGAGGAGTGACTGCCATAAAACTGCATCACCTTGTAGGGCAAGACTGACCTAGAGGTGCAGGAAGGTGGGACATTCCCTGCCCAGGACCTGTCTGGCTGTAGAGGGCTCAGATTTTTTGGCAGTTCTTGTATTGCTTGGGAGGAACATGAGGGTATTCAATTCCTCAGGCTTTTAAGTGAAGGGGGGAATTGATATTACAGCAGTTTTTGGAAGGATTTCTTGGATGTCTGAAGTTTTCCCAGCAACAAGTGACTTAGGCCGAGCCTGTGTATGAAAAGCCAGACAAGCTCTGAGATTTTGAGTGTGATGTATACACATATTATATATCTTTCTCTGTCATAAATGCCATGCTTTTATGTCATTCTAATCATTTAAAGGCTTCATATGCTCCTACCCTCACAAATTTTGAGTGGCTGCTGCTGCACAGTGATATTTCCAAAGAGAAATGAATGATGGTCCTATGGAGTCACTAATAATACACTAATAGTGCTCCATGACATCTGTTTTTCTCCTCCTCTGATTTACAATGGGTAGCTATGGAAACTGAGGGTGGATCCCTCACTTCACAAATCAGGAGGCAGGGGAATTTATTTCCTCAGGATAGTCCTGTTTTGCTCAGCCAGTAATTAAGATCAATGTGACCACGAAAAATTCACATTAAGAACCGGGTAAAATGACCTTCTCCAACTGCATTTCCAAGCCAGTTCTCCTGAAAAAGATAGCGCTGATAGTGACTCACACTGAAACTGAAAGGCACAGTTACTCAATCTCCTCGGGTGTTTATGTGTCAAAAATGTCCACAGCAGACCCCTCGTGGATCTGCTGCCAGGATGTCTTTGCATGTGCCATGTTCACCCACAGCAGAAGAAGCAGCAGCTCCTCAAGAGAAGCTGTCAGCACGACTGTAACCTCAGCAAAAATATTTGGGGTTATCAAAGGTCTTGCCAACTGTTCTTGAGAGATTTGCACGGCACCCAACCTCAAATCTCCTTAAATAAAAGCCGATGTGAAGTAACTTAATGCACTGTCCAAAAAATTCCATGTGTTGCTGCAGGATGTTTTTTACCTTTCTCTGAGATTTGGAAGAGGCCATGCCAGGAATAGGAAAGCAGATCCAACGGCTCTTTGATCTAAGTAGTCTTTGGGTTATTTTCCATGGGTATTCCCCATCCCTGGAAGTGTCCAAGGCTGGGTTTGATGGGGCTCTGAGCAACCTGCTCTGGTGGAAGGTGTCCCTACCCACGACAGGGGATTGGAATGAGATGATATCTGGACACTGCTCATATGTTTTCCATTTGCACCTGAAGTGCAAGTACAGAGTTATTTAAGATCTAAATTCATTAGATGTTTTCCTGGTCAAGGAGCAAAGTCTGTTTTTCCAATGAATCCACAGGAACCAGTGGCAGATGTACAGCTTTGTTTGCCTTGCTCAGTCCTACACTGGGCTTTGTGGTTCATTAGGCTTGTACCAGTGCATTTAACCCTGCCTCTGTATATCAGATTTTGACTACTGGCTCTTAATTCTATCACCTTTGCACATCCCATCTGCAAATGGAAGAAGTTTTCAAAATAAAACAAAGCAGAACAAAACACCCAGCTCTGAGTACAGGCAGTGCAGCACAGGTAAAGTACGACAAACACTCGCTTACCTGCAGTGGAGTTGTCAAAAATAAGAGTTACGGTTGCATTCTGAGGTTCAGGGAGTGCTTCTATGTCAGCTAAACAAGTCAAAACCTCAGTGGCTGTTGGGGTCACAGTCAGGATGCTCAGGACATTGTGGAGGCCATCAGATCCTTGACTTTGCTGGTTAACATAACTTGACTTATCAACGAAAGAGTCGTTTGTCATCCAGGTAATGTCTGGGGCTGGAGCCCATCCTAAGGCTTCACAAACAATTTCAATTGTTCTGTTCTCTTTTACTGTTAAGGTGCTATTTTTGATGAATAGAGATCCATTAACTGTGGGAGGGAAAAGATGTTTTGTTCCTTCAGAATGTTTTGCTGCATTGCTTTCCTGCTAGTAGCTTTAAGTCTTATCTTGCTACCCAGAAATAGCTATGCCTTGAGATATGAAGTGGAGAACAATCATTATTACCACAGGAATACCACATTCATGGTTGAAACATGAAGATATTGCAACTGCATGGACATATTGTTCATTGTATCTAAAGAACAAGCCTCAGCTTTCAGTACCTTTCCAATAAAAAGCAGGAAATTGTACTTTTTAGCCGTCCTGAATTACTTCCAGCTGAAAGACAACATAATGAAATAACAGTGTTTCTGTCCTAAGTTTTAAATATGCTCAGGTCATATCAGGAAAGGTTTATGGGTGGGTGATGAGATGTTATCACTGCACCAAGCACCTCTTTGGCAGAACAGGTGGTGCCTGGTGGTTAAATCCTGCTTTCCTGGCTGAGGTCTGATAAGGAATAGGAGACGTAACAGGAAAAAAACAGGGGCAGTTATCACCTTTGTTACTGGTGGTCTGAATGTGACTCTCAAACCTGCTTTGGCAGTAAAATTAAGATGAGGAGGGCAGGAGGCAAAGGATGGGAAATGAGGCAAAGGACACAGGCTCCTTCCCAGGGATGATTTGAGCAATTCCTCAGAGGATGCCTTGGAGTGCAGTGTGATAAAATACCTTCCTGTTGGTGGCCATACACACCTTGGACAGAGAGAAAGGCAAAGTTGTTCTCACTGGGTTGCTGGATGCTGCACTCGATCCTCCCAGAGTCACTCAGCTGGGTGTTGTGGATGATGAGCTCCGAGGTGAACTCGTCACCACTGGTGTAATTTCGGGAGGTGAAGCGGTCTGTGGTTTCCACGGATCCCTGGGAACTGATGACAGTGAGGACAGGATTCCCATTGGACAGCCAGATGAGGATTTTCCACCCCGCAGACACGGTGCAGTTAAACCTGGCCTGGGAGCCAGCAAGGACTGTGGCATTAGCAGGGCCTTTTGTGATAGAGTAACAACAGCCAAGACCTGAAAGGAATTAAAAACCAGCCTGTAAATACACGTAAAACAACACCAAAGGTGGTTATGTAGTTTAAAAAAAAATCTTAACCAGTTCAGAGATGGAGATGTGCAACCTAATCTTTCAGCTCCAGTTTAGATTAAGTGGGTTTCGTCTTTTGTCTCTCCTCCTCCCTCTCCAAAATCACCTTTCTCTCTTCAGTAACTCACCGACCACCATTTTACTGAAAGAAGAGGTTGCACTTTTGAATAGGCAGATAAATGAGTTCTCTAAATAATTAAAGGGGTATGTAACTGGTCCCTTTTCCGTGTCTTGGATTGTCACTGATTTTTTTGGAGTCCCACATATATCCTTCTATGCTCTTTCCCTTATTCCTTATGCACGCATCACGTACATACTTACCCACCTTCTCAGGCTTCCTGTTAGCCAGAGTTCTGTAACTCACCAGTTTTAGTTCCCTGAAAGGCAGTATGAGTTTTGGCTGCTGCTTTCCAGAACTGAAAGCTCCTTTCTAACAAAGGCATTTTGTTTTCTCTTCCTCCTCAGCGGGCCCAGGGCCTCCCACTGCCCTCACGGGAGTGGAGGTGCAGCTGTTTCCCAGGCAGATGGAGGATTCCCTGTGTGTGGGAAGGCAGAAGCACCTGCTCCTGCTGAGCAGAGAGTGAGGGAAGGAGGAAGGATGAAGCCTGACACCTTCTTTTTCAAAGCAGCAGCTGTGACTTCAGTCCCTGAAGCCCAACTTTGAGTCTCTCCGAGGATGGACCTCTCACAAAGCTCCCTGCAGTCCTGCCAGGGAGCTCCACCTTTCCATCGCTTCCTGGGAAACTTTCCTGCTGAGGACACAGCAGGACTGCCAGTGGTACCCTAATGATTCCATCTGTACTCAGCATAACAACAGCAATTAGATATTACTGTCCATAGCAGTCTAATTAGAACCTCGTGCCTGCAAATTTGGCCTGAGAATAACTGCTCAATTATTGTCCAGGAGAAAGGAAGCCTGAGATGGTCATTCCTCCCCTTCCTAAGAGTGTTCAGGACGATGAAGTAATTTTTAAAGGTTTTGCTCACCCCAGGTTTTGCACACTTTGGGTAGTTCATTCGTTAATGGATCAACTGTAAATTATTGGGAAAAAAACCCCCATTTTCATTCAGTAACTTAGTAGGGGGAGAACATGATGTATTGTTTCACACAACAGAGATGTTTGATAGTTGTATAAGAGGAACCAGAGCCTAATCTCAGGTATGACATTGCAACCAGTACCCTGGGTATGGAGTCTGTAATCTCATTGCTCCAGTGTCCAGATAATTTCGTGATTCCCAGCCCACATTTAACCCAGTCAAAGTATATCTCTCCAGTGTATATCTAACCAGATTTGTGCCAAGAATTGTTCTTTAACATAAATAGCTTCTCTCTCTCCTCCCACCCACTGCATGTATTTGCAGACCTCTTTGTTTTGCAGGGTTGTACAAACCCAGCTCTCCCTGGTTATCTGTATGGTTGACTCTGAGTTCTCTCATGTTTACAAAAGCCTTTCCAACATTTTCCCACCTTCACGGGTTATGCTACCTCTGCCTTGCACCTCAGTCTCCAGAGGATATCTGTGGGTGAGCGACAAAACATTAAATGAAAAGCAAACTTTACCTAAACTGGTAGTTAATAAAGGCAGATAAGATACAGTAAAACATATTTCTGACCGACTCAAGTGGTTCATTTTTTTTCCAGCAGCATTTATTCAAAGCTTTCTTCAGACTTGTAAAGCTGAACTGAAATGCCTTAAGACATGAGACAGCTTGAAGGTGAACTCAGCAATCAAATCCCTGAAAACGTTGCTTTGCAAACAGTCAACCCAATAAGATGCCTAAAAGCCATTTCCTCTCTTTTCTTTTTGTCACTTCCTGAATTTTAGGAATTGGCCACATGCCTGTGGCTGGAACCATTTACAGATCTCTGGGTTTTCCAGTGAACATGCACTGCTGAAGTTCATTCCATTTGCCATGTCATGTGTCCCTCTTCCCTGACATTCAGCATCCAGTTGCCATGATTTATATTCATAACTTACCTTACCAGGGTTGGGACATTCTGCTGAGCTCAAACAAGTCTTTGAATTAACTGTTTTTCCTTGACTCATGTTGTGGCCAGACTTCACAATACTGCTCCCTGCACCTCTATAGGGTCTGTAACATATTCATGTGTTGAGTTTGTTCATTTTTTAGATTTTGTTTGAAGCCTCCCCGGTTGGAAGACTGCAGCCACCATGATGATAGGCACAGACACGAACAAACCTCCTCTGAGGGAACACCAAAATGCACTTGGCTGCTCCTGAAACAGGAGCTGCAGCACTTACCCACCCTGCTCCTCTTAATGCAAACTGATCCCTGTGCATTTGGAATTAATTTCCACGCCTGTGCAAACGCTCTGCTTTTTAAAGGAGCCGTGATTTGCTATTGCTCTGAGTAAGTGATGTGACTTTCAGGACAGTGCTTGCTGTTAATTAACCCTTTGCCATGGGATCACGTCTGTGAGTTCCATTGTAGCCTCAAAATTTATCCCTAAACAGAAATAATCAGTGACCACCGGCTCCAAAATTACGTGGTTAATATTGCTTTGGTTTTCTTCAGACATTCAGGACAGTATGGGCAGGTAGGGAGGAGTTATTCCTGCATATCTAAATATATATATATGTAATATAATTATTTTTTATCAGTCCATAGATGTTGTAGGATCTACATCTTCTTCCTCCAACCACATCTGCTGGAGCAATAGATGGATTTTCCCTGATTGCTGTGTTCTAGGGAACAGGTCCACACCCCACAGGAGGATCCCGTGGGAGGCAGAAGGACTGAGGAGCGGGACACAGCTCAGCCCTACCTCCATTTAGATCCCAGTGAAGCCCCAGCACGGCCAATAAAGGAGTTTCATGAGCCTTCTCCACCTGCTCCCCAAACATTTGCAGTGATTTTACCTTTGCCTCTTTATCTTCTCGCTTTTATTGTTTGTCCTGCAGTAGCACGTGGAGCCCCGAACCAACAGAGTGTTCCATTGTCCAACCCACACACAGGCACTGATAAAGTCCCTCGTGGGAGGTCAAAGAGGACATTCCTGACAGAAATGGGATCTAAACCCAATTCCCAGCGCCTCCAGCCAGGCCTGTGAGTCCTTTTGCTGGACCTTGCTTCTTGCACCAAGGAGAACATTTCGGTGCTGGTTTCATTTACATCCAGCTTTAAAAACGCCTCGCAGATGGTTGCTTTTAAACAAATTAAGGCCTCAGGCTTGATTTTCATTGCACTTTCCAGCAATTACATGTTCAGCTCTTCACAGCTGTTTCAGCATCTGCTTCCCCACACACAACCAGTAAGACATCCCACCCAGGCAAACAACCAGCCCTGCATCAGGGGGATGTCAGGCTGTCTTCGTCATTATCCCAGGCTTTTGAAGACCAAAGCTGAGTGAGGACACCTTCTCTGAGGCACAGCACTGATTGTGTGGTGAGAAGCTGCTCAGGTTAAGCACTGATGGTGTCCCAGTTGCTCAGCCCTTCCCGACAGCACGCCGAGTAAACACCAGCACCTTCATGAGCTGTTTGTTCCCTCATCTGTCACACAAATTCACTGTCACATCACTGCAAGTTTTGAAGAGATGAAAATGCATCTTGTTCCCTCGTTTGCCAAAGAACAGCCCTTGCCCTTCATCAACAATGCTTTTTCTCTTCCACGCTTGAACTGCCTCCAAAGGACCCCTTTTTCCTGCTGAAGTTTCCAACAACAAGGGCATTGAGACGTGGCACCTTCTCCTCCTTCCCTCCTCTCCCCTGCCCACTCTGTCTTCCCTCTTTTGTAAGTGACCTATTTGGATGCAGCACAGTGAAGGACAGGATGGGCTTATCCTTTTGCCAGAATGATTCCCCTTTTTTTTTTTTTTTTTTTTTTTTTTTTTCGGCCTCATTATCGTATTTCAAAATAATCTCCCCCTTTATACCCATATTGCCCTGCACTGCCTTTTAGCCTTTGGGTTTTTGTGTCCGTTTTCTCTCTTCCTCCCTTCCCTCTCTGCTATTTCTGACTGAATTTCTACATTTTTTCCTTCTAGAGAGTTTTAAATTCCTTTTCCTTTTCACTTGTATTTCAGTCTCTTGCTCCTCCCACCTGCCTCCCCTGCCTCACTGCTGGCCCACTGCTCCAGCAACAGATGTGTTAAATAAAATAAATAACTAAATAAATAAACAGCTCAAGCTTATTCCAAAACCCAACAGCCCTGCAGCTGAGCTTTTTGAAAACCAAAGTAGGTTAGAGCTTGTCAAAGCCTGCAGAGAAGGACCAGCTTGTTCACTGATGTTAACAAGATTTTTAAATGCTTACAGGATGTTTCTGTCAAGTAATACCAGACTACTGATACTCAGCAACACAGATTTCCACCCACCTGCACACAAACCTCTCCACAGCCCCCAGGAGTGTCTTCCCCTCTCTTCTCTCACTCACTATTTGACAGCTGTCCCTGTTACAACTTCCCAGTGTCCAAAAATAAGAGATCCAGGGACTTCCTGAGCCAATAATGGAATCCACACCTATGGATCTGCACCCTGTGATACTTGTTTATAGCTTTTATTCAGCCTATTTTTAATTTGGTGTCCTCAATATCCACTGACCATGAGCTTTAGTATTTAATTACATACTGTAGGAAAAAGTTCAGTCTTCGGTTCACCTCGAATCTTCTTTCTGATACTTTTCCTGGTTGCCACTAATTCTTTTTCCTGTGATAAACTGTGAATAACCATTCCGCCATTCACTTCCGCAGAATCAATTATTTGAATACATTGATACCATTTATTCTTTTTCACAAGCAGAAAAAATACCCCAGTCTAATGAAGGCCTCCTAATCCTCTCCTCAAGGCCCAGAGAAACTGTGGCTGCCCCATCCCTGGAAGTGTCCAAAAAGGGGCTTGGAGCAACCTGGGCAAGTGGAAGGTGTCCCTTCCCATGGCAGAGGGTGGAACAAGAGGATCTTTAAGGTCCCTTCCAGCCCAAACCATCCCATTATTCCATGACTCTATACTTCTGAGACCGCTGCCTCACTTTATACACTTCTCAGATCTTACATGTCCTTTTGGAAATGAAAGGTGTGACAAAATATCCAGTGTCCAGGATATAAACTTGCTTTATATAGTGGATTTACGTAATGCCAGATTTCTTTCTATCTACCCTTCTGAAGACACTAAGCAGTGACCTTTGTCTCTCTTTTTCAGCAATTCACTCTCTTTCCAATATATCCACTCTTTTCCCCCACTAGACAGTTCAGTGATGCTTTGCATTGAATGATCTCTGTGCCTTTATTCCTTCCTTGGCATCATGACATTTTCTGGCAAATCTTCCGAGTCCCCTTTTTGGATTTGGCTGCCCTAAGTAACTCTGCGCCACCTGCAAAGTCTGTCACCTCACAGGTTGGTTAAGAGCTTGTTCAATACCACACATCCCTGTGCAATTCCACTGGGAATAGCACTCTGTTTATAAAACTCACTGTTTATTCCTGCATTGTGTTTCCTTTCACCAGTTATTAAGCCAAGGCAATACCTTCCCCCCCCTCTCATCCCACTGCTCCTGTCAGAGCCTGTTAAAAACCCAGCTAGGCTATAATTAAAAAAAAAAAAATCAGCCTTGTCTTTATTATCCAGCGAGTCACTTTTTATTTCTTTTCCCTTTAAAGCTTTGCACCAAGACACTTTTAATCTGAACCCAGTTGGAAATTCAGGTGTGAGAAACGTGACTTGGTGGTAAACCATCACCAGGATGATTTGCACATATTTCTGGAAGCACAACCAGCTGCTGCTACTGAGTTTTCAACAGATGCCTCCTCCAAAGCAGCAAAAAAAAAAAACACCAAAAAAAAACCACCAAAAAAACACAACACAGAAGGAAGAGGAATACAAGGAGAGGGGGAACCTGGAAGAGGGCAACACACCCATCTCCTCCCGGCACTGCTCAGTCCTGCTCACTGAACCCCACTCTAAATCATCAGATCATTCAGGCTTGAAATGCAAACTCAACTAATTCCCAAATTTAACAATCCCACTCTGGGACCGACTGTCCAGTCTGATCTCTCCAGGAACAGCCACCTATATGGCTTTTAATTTATTCCCCACACTTAGTCCACGGGGGCTCATTTTGCGGGTTATGGCCGTGTCCTACCTGGGAGCGAGGCAGTCAGGATGAGAGGGAGTAAAATGGATCTCTGGAGCCTCTCCATTGGAGCATTCTCTCCTGGTCCCTCAGGCAGAAAGCCACCAGCAGTCAGTGCATCCTTGAGGAGAAGCTGAAGGACAAGGACTTATCAAGCCTCTGCTTTGCGTCCTGTGATCAATGTGACTTTGTGTGACCTGTAATACCAACAGGGGGAAAAGATTAAATGAGGGAAGGTTTGGAAGGAGAGCAGAATCGTTCCTCAAATAACTGTTTCAAAAGACAGAGAGGAACTTCCTTCAGCAGAGAAACCTCCTCCTACGGATCCCACGTCTCTTGTGCCCTTAGTCCCTCCTGGCTATTACAACACTGCTGCTTCAGGACTGACTGGGTCAGGGGAGCTCCAGCTTCAACACTGATGTTAACCATGAGAAACGGGGAAAAATGAGCTGCCCAAAACTGTACATCTGTGTATCTGTGTATCTGCCACTGGTGTCCTGGCAGACTAATGAACCCTCTGCTCCATCACTCGCTGCCATGCTGGGCACCAGCCCCTCCCTTGGGGTCAGAGTGGCACAGACCTCCTTTTGTAGGGGTTATTACCCCCCTCTCAGGAAACTGATGCCCCCTGTGCCAGGTATCCTTCAGGAGAGGAGGGATACAGAATGTTGCTTTGATGTGTTTCCGCGTGCTTTACTCCAAAACTAGCATTCCTGTTCATCCATTTCCAGGGAGAGCTCGCTGCCATCATTGCTGTGGCAGTCCTGTCACACAGGGGCCACGCCGGACAGGAGGAACAGCTCCTGCCGCTCTGGCCTCTCCATCTCACCTGCCCTGGGGCAAGGATGAGAAACATGAAATCTCCTCCCAGCTCCCCAGACTGAGCACTCAGAAAGGCTGATGGTGCAGAGAAGGCCACCAGGGTTATTTCTCTGAACCTCCGAGTGCCCCTTTAACCCCAAAATAAACCACCAGCAGCTCTCCACCGTGATCAGAGATAATACACAGAGGTAACACACAGGTGGTGTGAGCCACCACCTTACTTCTGCATTTTCTGCCATTCAGTGTTTGTGATTCACCTGTGAGATATTGTTCTCCTCCCTCTCAAAATACGTGGGAGTTTGACTGCGCTGCCTGGTTCACAAAGTCCTCCCCCGGGAAACCGAAGCTTGACCTCGTGAAAGAAGTCACGGCACAGAGGATGTGGTTTTGTGGCCAGACCACACTTCTGGCCAGGAAAGTGTTTCTGATTTGGGGGGTGTTCTTTGCGGCAGCACATTGTGCAAGGCATAATGACATTTCTTCTCAGCCCAGCTGGCATCCCGCTCCACATTTTCCCTTTTTACAGGCTTTCACTTTACCTTAAAAACTTAGGGGCCAGCCCTGTCAACTAAGCAACAGTTTAAGCCAAAAAACCCTCCTTGTGGGTTTATTTCTTCACCTGTTTGTTCACAGGCTGGTTTGGGTTCACCCCGTGCATTTCGAAAGGTTTTGGGTTTTTTTCTCACTTCTCACGTTTCCCGTGTGGGGAGGGAGGGTCCCTGTGCACGGCCTGGAGGGATTTCTCCTGGCTCTGTCACCGGGATGGCTCTTGGCACGTACGCAGATCAGTCAGTGGTTACAAGAGTCAGTATTATCTGTCACACCAAGTGAAACAGCCCAAGTGAAGCAGCAGGAAACAAAAACAAAAGCCAGGGCAGGGTCCTTTTCCAGGAAGCTGTGATGCCCAGCAGGATCTCCAGGGCTGGAGAGAACCCCCCTGGCCAGGGCAGCCTTCATACCCACAAATCCGTCTGCACCGATGCAATCTGAGCTGGGCAAAGTTTGTTGGTTTTTTTTGTTTGTTTGGTTGGTTGGTTTTTTGTTTTTTTTTTTTTTTTTTTTTGGTAAAAAAAACACCGGAGANTTTTTTTGTGGCAAAAAATAAACCGGAGAGAATCTGATGCCAAAATCCAGGCCAAAAATGAGTAAACAGCGCGGGGTGAAGCAGAACAGGACGGGGAAAGGAGGTATCTATAACGTTTTGTTTCACTTTGTTTCAAAGTGGACTCTCAAAGGGCCGGGAAATACTATCTGATCCTCAGATGAAACGGGATATTTTGGCTGAGGATGAATTAAATGCCTGGGGTTTGTCCTGTGCTGCTTTTCACCCTGCAGGTGCGGGGGGTGAGTCGCGTCGCCGGGGCTGCTCTGAGCGGCTCCCTCCCTCACCCACGACTCCCTCTCTCCTCCACCACGCAGGCAGGGGGATAATGACGATACTATCGCCCTAGAGGAATGGCAACTGGATCCAGCCTGGCACAGAGCGGGGCTCGGATGCTTTGGAACACCCATCCCGAATGCCAGGAAGCAGAGTAGGAGATGGGAGTCACAAAAAGCCTCTCTGTTCGCCCCGCTGCCGCCACCCCAGGGCAGCCTTCCGGCTGAGGCAAGAGCATGAGAAAGGCTTAAATTATCCTCCGTCCTCCAGCTCCTTCTGCTGGGAAGGCAATAAAATTCCTGGAGGGGTTACCTGGATCACATCCCTGGGTGCCGAGAGGTGCTTCCACCGCTTTCCCGCTGGCGACAGGTCCGGCTCACGCTCCCGAGCCAGGGGGCGCAGGAGGAGGAGGAGGCTGGAGGTGTTCAAAGCGAGGATTCCTGGGTCCCCTCACCTGCTGTCCCGGGGAAACCTCCCTCAGGTGTCGGGGTGACTGTCCCTCAGCCCTGGGGCACTCGCCCGTCCCGCACTGTCCCCGTGGCACGAAAGGGTGGCCTCTCCCCTTCCCTCCGCCCCAACACGCCCGTCGGTCGCCCCGTTAATGTTTAACCGGTCCCACAGGAGGAAGTGAGGCACGGCCGGTGACACACACAGGGAACAAACTTCACGCCATCCGAGCCCAGGGGCTGGGTGGGTGCCAGCGCCTGACCCTGGGCGTTGCTCGGCAGGGCTGCTCTTCCGTGAGGGGGGCTGTTCTTCCAGGGGTTCAACCCCGCAGGTGAGTTGGGGGGCACCAGTTTTCCCGCTGCGATGACACCTGGGAGTGCGAAGATCCTGGCACCGATTCGGTTTTCGCCCCGTCACAACCACACGGGTGAGGGTGACGGTGCCTGGCACCGGTTTTCCGCTGTTGTCATGACCCAGGTGGGTGTGAGGGTGCCTGGTGCCAGGGCTGGAGCCCATCCCGCTGTTCCCGTGCTGCAGGACCCGTGGCAGAGAGCAGAAGTGCCCGTGCCAGCCGTGCCCTCACCACTGTCACCCACGAGGTCCATCGGCAGCCCCTGGCACGGTGAGGGGATGGGGCAGGGCCAGGGAACATCCAGGGGGAAGTAGCTGAAGGAGGTGGGGCAAGGGAAGGGCTGGAGACAAGGCTTTGTAAAACTTTACATGTAAAACTTTACATGTAAAACTTTCACACGTAAAATTCTACGTTGTACCAAAGGGCCCATCCAGGGGACTCGGACAGGGACGAGGACACAGCAGGCTGTGGCAGAGTCACAAAATCACGGGATCACTGAGTTTGGAAAAGCCCTCCCAGCCCATCCACTCCACCCTGTGCCCATCCCCACCCTGTCCCCCAGCCCAGAGCACTGAGTGCCACGGCCAGGCCTTCCTTGGACACCTCCAGGGCTGGGCACTCCAAACCTCCCTGGGCAGCCCCTGCCAAGGCCTGACCACCCTTTCCAGCAAGAAATTCCTCCTTATGTCCAGCTCTTGCCGCCTTCCTCTTCCTCCCAGAGCTGAACTGCATCCTGCTCATTACATCATTGTAGGTCAGCAAGTTGAACTGATGTGACACATCAGGAGATTTTTGTTATGACTCCATCTGCTGGGAAGTTTAAATACTAAAGAGGGGACGTACAACTTTCCTGAAATATATTTCCTACTAAGCACAGCAGCAGTTCTAGCAAGTAGAAATTAATGCCACAATGAAAGGTTCAGTTCAACAAAGGGAAATGAAACATTCTGTTTGGGGAATTGTGACCAATTTCCGAAAAGACGTTTCAAAAACTTTACTTTATTAGAAAAAAAAAAAAAAAGAAATCACCCTGCCTTGTTAAAAACAATAGTTATGAAACATCCAGGAAGATGATTTTTTTTTTTAACCAGTTACAATTTTTTCTTATTGCTTTCTTGCTTTTACAAACTTCTCCATTTTTAAAGTCTAAAATCCCACATTCTTGTTCCACCAGCAGCCCCACTTTTATAACAATATTCTTGAAATACCTTCTGTACAGTTATGTCTGAATAAAGCCAGAGCAAGAAAAGGTGCAGCATCTAACGAGCCGATTCCATCACTGGTTGCCCAAAAAGGAAAAGTGCAGAGGGTTAAAAGAGATTGACTGGATTTTTAGCTTGAATTAATACAGATAACTCTTCGTAAAAGTGCTTTGGAAAGGATAATAGCTGCTTTTAAAACTTCTACAGAACTGCTGAGGAGAGATTGGCTGTGTCATCTTTCTAATTGCTCTTCAGGTAGATTTAAGCTGCTGTTAGGGTGCTAGGGTAGATTTAAGCTGCTTGTCCTCTTCTCTGCCAGACTAAAGCCTTGCTCCCGCAGCATCTCCTCACCGGTGCTGTGCTCCAGACCTTCGCCCACTTGATGTCCTGCCACTGGAATTCTCTACATCCAGCCTGTGCTGAGGGGCATAAAAACACACAGGATTCCCAGATGTGTCTAGTGGAGGGAAATAGTAGTTTCTCTGAACTTGCTGGCGATACTTCTGGAATGTCCCCTGGTACCTGGTTTGCAGTGAGAGCTGCACTGCTGGCTTGTGTTCCCCCCGATGTTCATTGCACCCAGCTCTCTTCACTGAGAGTTTTTGTCACCCACTGTCGCTTAGGTGGGACCACTGCAGCTCATACCTTCAGGTTGTTGCACCTGATGTGCAGAACTTTGTGCTCCTTCACGCTGGAAGTCACAATATTTCCGTTGGCCCAGACCTCAGGCGTATGAAGGTCTCTCTGGATGTCATGTTACTGCACCTGAGCTGCTGCCCCACCACAGGGATTCATTGCCATCCCCTCAGTGGAGAGAGAACAGAATCATTTAGGTTGGAAAAGACGTCCAAAATCACTGAGAAAGGCTGAAACCCAGAGTGGGAGCCGGGTGAGTTGTGGCCCAGAGCATTCTCTGTGTTTATGTCCTGCTCTGGATCTGCCCCCGGTGGGAATCATCAGGAGGGCACCTGTCACCTCCACCCACACCCACTGGCTTGGCTGCATCAGCTGGAATCTTCCTGGCTGAATCTGACGCTCGGGTGAACGGATTCAAATGTCCTTTGTTTTCCCTGGGGCTGCTCAGGCGACCAGCACATGCATTCCTATTTGATTAACTCTTCATTAGTGCCCTGTCAGCTCCTTCCTTACTTTGATTTGTCTGATGAACCGCGATATCGTCCTGAATGCACAACCTTTGGCACAGGCGAGGAAGGGTGTGGGATAAGACATTACATGATCAGTTGTCTGAATCCCCAGCTGCTGAGGACACCCAAGGCTGCCCATGCCCCTGACTGTTCAAACGATCAGGTCCTAAGTTTTGCCACTCTGATTTAAACGGGAAGTCATTTTGTGAATCATCAGCCTGCACACCAGGCAGATTCCTACCTCCCACTCCAGTTCCTCTAGACAGTTCTTTCCAATCCTTCCTTTTTCTTCTACCTGTAAGTAGGAGGATTTTTACGCATTTCCCCCCCCTTTCCCCCCCCCACAACCCTTCCAAACTCTTCTGTGTGTGGTGTGTAAACTGCTGGAGCAACCCCCACACATGCGTGTTGGTCTGGAACATAAATCTATCCAGCTTGCTGTGCAATCCCACGCTGGAAGCTCCAAGGGAAATGGACTTCCTGGGAGCCTCCTGTCACTGCCCCTGGGGCCATGAGTGCAGTTTGTTCATCCCTCACGGGAGAACTGGACAAATTGTCATGATGGGAATGGTTAAAAACTGAAAGAGAGTAGGTTTAGATTAGATGTTAGGAAAAAAATCTTCCCTGTGAGGGTGGGGAGACCCTGGCACAGGTTGCCCAGAGAAGCTGTGGCTGCCCCTGGCTCCCTGGAAGTGTCCAAGGCCAGGTTGGACGGGGCTTGGAGCAACCTGGGCTAGTGGAAGGTGTCCCTGCCCGTGGCAGGAGGGTTGAAATGAGATGATTTTTAAGGTGCCTTCCAACCCAGACCATTCCATGATTCTGTGATGGAAAATGAACAGCATTTAAACACCTTCATTCGTAAAATCCCCAGGCCCTGCAGTTCCATGCTGTACTTTGGATTATTTAGCTGAGTCAGAGAAAGTATAACCAGGTGATTTGGGCATTAGAACAGCAGACAAGGGGCACTTAAAATATTAAAGCTGATTCGAGGCAGGTGCTGGAAACAGGAATAAAATTCTTCATTTCTCCGTGAAAATGGGTTTGAAAAGTGGTTTGACCATTACAAGGATTTTGAGAAATGGCTCCCTATTAAAAAAATACATTTTCTTTTCTCTCGTGAAGAGCAGGAGAATTGAAACACTTTGGAAAGACTAAGTGAGGAGACAAGCTGCCCTTGTGACTGAATTAACTGTCTCGATGCCTACTGGATGCTGCTCTCCAGGAGAAAATGAGGCCAAAGGGATGTTAAGCCATAACTTTTCCAACTCTGCCTCTGGTTTTTTTCCCTCTCTTTCTATGCTATTACTCCTTTCTTCCACTGTTTCCCAAAATATTTGGTGCTCTGCAAGGCATGTTTCTCACACAAAACAGATTTTATCAGCATTAGCTGCAGAGATCTGGGACGCACAGACCCCTCTTTGTGTCTCACAAACTTTTAAAACTTTTTAATTGACCTCAGTGTAGTCTCACTTTTCCTTAATCAGAATCCTCAGGAAAAGCTCCAGAATTAACAGGGCTGTGCCACTTCCTCTCTGTGTTTCCTGTGGGAATGTTGAGATGCATTTTCCCCCTCGTTGTAGGGTATGAGAGCTCTGGAGACCCTTTTCTGCTTTCAGCATCAAGAGCAGCAAACACTCAGTGCAAGCTGGGTCCTTGACTCTCTCCCTCCTTATTCTGACTCCAGAGTTGTCTGAAAGACTGGGTTAGACTGGACTTTCTGGTTTAGGCTGCCAAAGTCAGCTGGGACCAATCCCACCAACAAAAGATGCTTCCCATTTATTGAGGAATTCTGTTTTCTCTCTTTCCAAGGAAAGCAGGTAATCTTTGCCTTGATCTAAAGATTTGTGAGGTGATGCTGCCCTGAATCTAGGCCTGGATAAATTCTCAAAAACCCTCTAACACCAATATAAGTAATTTGATTTTTTTTTCTTTTATTTCTTTTTCTTTCTCGCTGATTATTACGAAGCCATAGCTAGCTGTGTGAAGAATGGCTGTGAGCCCTTAATGAGGAAATTTTTGGATATAACCTTCCTCCAGACTTCCACACACAGGAGACCACAGGATTAACCACTTTTTCCCCCCCGCATTGCTTTCCTTGCAGTTTTTACCTGACCTTACGAAGCCTGCTCAGCTGGAATGTGGCTCTCCAGTACTTTCCTGCCAGCACTCCTCGTGAACCACATTCCATGTTTCCCCTCTGGCAGGTGTATTCCTCCTCTCCAGCGCTGAAATCGGGGCTGAGCTGTAGCTGGTAAAACGAAAATGTCCTAATTCAGGGAACGTAGATGAAGTCCAGGCAACACGAAGTAAAGAGAGTTAACCACAGAACGGCAGGAGATGCAGCCTTGGTGCTGTCAGGAGGAGTGTTAATCTTGAGAAGGAAATTTTTAGTGCTCTTTAATACATCAGTTCCCCTGGCAACATTTTCTTTAGCTTTAGAAATGCTTTGTCTCTGGTCCAAACAGCTTAATTGCTCTGATTATCTTTCGGTTTATTGCTAAAGAACTTTTCAATGCGTGGTAACGTGCCAAGAAAACGTAAACATCATTTTCTACACTCGTTACATCTTTTGTTACTACTCGAGGTCATGTTTTTAGGCTCCCTCCCGAGCTTTACACGCAAAGCCAGATTCTTCCAGGAGTTCAGGCTAAGTGCAAATGTATCCAGAGCTCCTTGCTAACTGGTTGTGTTGAACACCTGTGTGCCAGCGCACGGTAAGTCAGGTGAACACTGCCTAGTCCAGGGCTCCAGATCCCACAGGACTTCCCTGATAAAGCCAAGAAAACTACCATGGGACTATGAAATTATACCTTTTCTTTCTTTCTTTCTTTATGAAATTATACCTTTTCTTTCTTT
>VXAY01002112.1:123842-135185 GCA_013399855.1 Oxyruncus cristatus
TCTTTCTTTCTTTCTTTCTTTCTTTCTTTCTTTCTTTCTTTCTTTCTTTCTTTCTTTCTTTCTTCCTTCCTTCCTTTCTTCCTTCCTTTCTTCCTTTCTTCCTTCCTTTCTTCCTTTCTTCCTTTCTTTCCTTTCTTCCTTTCTCTCTTTTTCTTTATTTCTTCCTCTCTTTCCTTTCTTTCTCTCTTTGCTGATGATTTTGCAAGGCTGCCAGTTATGAGGAACCTCTGAAAACAGAATATTAATGACTATTCCCTGAGTGACCTGCAGGCAGGGTCCGAACTGCCCCTGCAGTGATGAGAGAGCAGATTGTCACCGTAACAGTAGGTGTTTTACTGGCAGAGCTGCTTCTTTTTTTGCGTTTTCATGAATTACGTCCCTGTGGCTGACATCTTACTGCTCCCTTTGGGCTTTGTTAAGATCACCAAGTAGAAATGGCAGGGTTGGTGTGTTTTTTTGGTTTTGCTTTTTTTTTAAAATCAATGTCTCCTCTGCACTGTATTTGTGACATCAAGCCTGTGACTGAAAGCTGCCCTTTCACAGTAAGTCAAGCCTCTGGCAGAGATGGTTTCAGATATTCATTTCTCTTTATGTGGCAGAGTAATGGATCACTGCAGTATTTTGGCTTTCTCTTATACAGGAGCAGTAAACTTTATATTGATATTCGGGCTGAGAGAGCTGGAGCTGTTCAACCTGGAGAAGAGAAATCTCCAGGGACAACTTAGAATCCCCTCCAGTGTCTAAAATGGGCTAAAAGAAAGTTGGAAAGGGACTTTTTACAATGGGGATGCAGTGATAGGACAAGGGGGAATGGCCTTAAAATGAGGGAGGGTCAATTTAGAAAGGAAGAAATGTTTTTCAATGAGGGTGGGAGGAAAACTGCAACAGGTTGCCCAGAGAGGTGGTGGATGCCCCATCCCTGGAAATATTGAAGGCCAGGCTGGACAGGGCTCTGAGCAACCTGGTGGAGTTGAAAGTGTCCCTGCCCATGGCAGAGGGGTTTGGATTAAATGACCTTTAAAGGTCCCTTCCAAGCCAAACCGTCCTGTGATTTCGTGATGCTATTTGGTCTTTGTGACACTTGTACCCAAAATAAGATCCTATGAATTCCTAGGGAAATGGTGAGTACTGAAAGATCTCGAGAGTATGGTAAAGATTTCCCTGTTTATAGGGTAAAGTTTGCAGTCCTCTCTTCTTCCCCATCCTATGCAGCACTTCCTCCAGAAGGCTCAGGTCCAGTGGCACTGGCACCAAACCTGCCAGAATTACACCTGCAGGGCTTGGCCTCAGCATGAGGGGTTGGCACCCCAAAAATGGGCTGAGGGGGCATCAAACACCCTCACCCTCAGCACTGAGCCGCTGTTCCTCCCCCTCCTCTCCTCAGGAGGTGGCATCACTCACACACCACGTCTCACTCCCGCTCAGGGCTCAGCTCTCTCCACTTGTTAATCCCCTGGTTGAACCTTTACCAGCAGAAACACGTGTAAAACCTGCAGGTCCCTTTATGTACCCGAGTCAAACATTTACTTACAACTGCTGTTTCAGCACTAATAATTAAATTAAACATGAGGGGAAGAGAGCTGCCTGGAAGATCTACAAGCTGTGGAGGTGTAAATCACACCACATAACTAATTTATGACGTTCTGCGCCTGCAGCGGTTTGTAACTGTAACTGTGTAATTGTAGCTGTGATTTCTGAGGGATAGAAAGCTGATTACACCCGATCCCTGCACCCAAAGTCATAAATCAAAAGAGGTCAGCTCAGGTCAGTGGCTGAATGCAAGGAATGTTGTGTACAGGGTTCAGTTGGAGGCATTCTAACGAGGCACTCGGATTTATATTCCCCCCTCCCCAAAAACAACGCATTTCTGAATTTGTGAAACGTCGTTTCTCATCCGTTGAAACTGCCCAACTACATTTTTCCGGGAAAACCCACTTGAGTGAACTGTTTAGAAGAATAGCATCCGACCAGGCTTTGAAAGAGAATCTCCATTTGCTCTGCCAGAACATGTGCAAATTCAAGTGTGTTTTTTCAGGCTGGATCTCCCGTGTGCTGTATATACCTCCCAAGTCCTGTGACTCAGATCCTTTCCTCTGTCCACTGCGGTATTTGTAGACATTTCCAGAAATACACTGGTGTAATAAAACAACGAACTTCGGGGTAACGAATTCCAGCGCGGAGCAAAGAAGTGCAATGCATCAGAAAGGTAAGGAAGAAACGGAGATAAAATAAAAGATAAAGGCAGTAAGGGAGAGCTTTTCTATTTGTGGTTTTCAGTTTGTAGCTGCTTGTGTTCAGCAGGCAATCTGATGGCCTTCAGTCATTTCCCATTCCTCTTTTTAAGTGATAAGGGAGCAACTCTGTGCTTCCAGCTCCAAAGGAACATGTCAGGCAGCCCCAGTCAAGCAGTGCTGGTGGTGATGACACAGGTAGAGTCGTGTCAGGCTGGATCTTGTTCTTCCAAAAGGTATCAGCTGTGGTTAAATTTGATTTATTGTCTTTGTTCGATTCCATTGATGTTTTCTGAGGCATTATTTGAGAAGGGGAGAAAATTCAGCAGTTTCAGACCCAGATTCAACCAGGCCAAGTGATGGGTCCTGGGTCACAACAACCCCCTGCAGCTCCAGGGGAAAATGCCCATCAGGAAAGGCCCTGGAGGTGCTGGTGACAGGGAATGAACATGAGCCCAGGGGGGCAAGAAGCCAATGGCACCTGGATCAGGAATAGTGTGGGCACAGCCCCAGGGTAGGGATTGTCCCCCTGTGCTGGCACTGCTGAGGGACCTCCAGGGCTATGTCCAATTCTTGAACCTCATGGAAGAGACCCGGAGGGGCTGGAGCATGTGCAGGGAAGGGAGCGGAGCTGGGAAGGGGCTGGAGCAGCAGGAGGGGCTGAGGGAGCTGGGGGGGCTCAGCCTGGAGCAAAGGAGGCTCAGGGAGGACCTTCTGGCTCTGCAACTCCCTGACAGGAGGGGAGAACCAGGGGGGGTTGGTCTCTTCTCTCACATAACAAGTGACAGGATGAAATGTCATCAGTTTGAACCAGGGAAGGTTTACACTGGATATTAGGAAGAATTTCTTCTTGGGAAGGGTGGTCAAGCTTTGGGACAGACTGCTCAGGGAGAGGGTGGAGCCACCGTCCCTGCAGGGATTTAAAAGCTGTGTAGATGTGGCACTTGGGGACATGGTTTAAGGGTGGCCTTGGCAGCGCTGGGTTAGTGATCTGAAAGGTCTTATCCAACCTAAATAATTCCAACATTCTATTAACTTTAACTGGAGAAAGAGCAAGCCCCTTAACTTGGCCACATCCCGAAAAATTAATACGTTCACAACCAGAAAGAAAAGTGATGACACAAAACCGTGGTGACAAAATACTTTATTAAAATACCATCCATGGAACAGCCCAACATTCCCATGTTCCACGCCAGTAATGCAGACATTCTCACATGTTTTAGTTCAACATCGTACAGTCACCTGCACAAATCCACGAGGAGCAGCATTCCTGGCAGATCCAGTACAGCCCTGGTGTTCTGCTCAGCTCTGACAGAAGGCAAGAGTTTCATCACAAAAATCTACCCTGTGTTCCCAGAAGTGCCTGAGAGGGCTGTACCTCCTCGGTAAGGCTGAACCAGAGCAGCCGAGAGACCAAACCCTTCCTGCACATTTTGGACAGTGCTACTCTAAACTAAGGACATGTTGGGTGATGGGAGTTGTGGGGAAAAACCCCAAAACTAACAAAACACATTAATTTTTCTGTATTCAAAAAATGATCTTGGAAGAAATAGGGTGTGTTGGGACGCACAATTTTAACCAACTGTGTGTCAGCTCTGTTGATTTTTTCGCTCCTCCCTGTTTAAAGGAGAGGCAGTGGAGTGACTTTTAGCTGACTTTTCCATAGCTATTCATGAAAAACTGAAGTAATGATCTTCTGGCCCAGAAAGCATAAAAAAATGTTAGGGGAGTGCTCTGCTTCCACAGACAAACTGCCCCCAGATCGCCTAAATTCTTTTATTAGCCTATACAAAATTTGAAAAAACAAGCCTGTGCACACTGCAGTACTGTGTTTACAGTTCTAGTTATGTTTCTATCCATTTTGTGATGGTATTTCACAGGAAAATACATAGAATTTGGCAAAAGGCCACTAATACTGTTTTGATTGTGTTAAAATTCATGATCTGAGGCCTAAGCTGCAAACGCTAATTTCATTTAGCTGACACATGTAAAGTCACTAGCACAGTGGTTTTGTTTAAATTAAGGAATTTGCCTTACATGCAATCATTTACTTTTCTTAAACCACCTTTTCCAGAAGGACTTACTGATTTCATACATTCGTCTTCAAAGCAGCCCAGAGAGCTGGGGGGGTTCACTCTGGAGAAAAGGAGGCTCAGGGGGTTGTGGCAAGGTGGGGGTTGGTCTTTTCTCCCAGGTAACAAGTGACAGGACAAGAGGAAACGGCCTCAAGCTGCACCAGGGGAAGGTTTAGGTTGGACATCAGGAAAAATTTCTTCAGAGAAAGGGTGGTCAAGAGTTGGAACAGGATGCCCAAGGAAGTGGTGGAATCCCTGTCCCTGGAGGTGTTCAAAAAAGAGTGTAGATGTGGTGCTGAGGGATGTGGTTTAGGGGTACACGTGGCAGTCTTGGGTTGATGGTTGCGCTGGGTGATCCTGGAGATCTTTTCCAGCCTAAACAATTCTGTAATCCTATCACTTACAAAATTAATTGATGTGAGCACAGAGAAAATCAGGTGATGAGAAAAATGGTGTGCAGCAACTAAAATCAGTTCTAAACCAGCCAGTTCCCAACTAAATTCAGTTGGGAAGCTGCTTTGCAAGGAGAGGAACAGGCTCCCTGGATCCATAACATTCCGACCTGAACTCATTTACTCCTCAACAGAGATTTAAGCCAAATGCTTATAGAGAGGCCATCAGAGGCTTAACAACATGTTATCAGTGGGGACAAAGTATTTTGAATGCAGCAACAGAAGCATCTTGCACAGGTCACTTGAAACCACAAATAAATCCCCCTGGAAACAGCATCCAGAATGGGATGGTTCCTTAGAGCATTCCTGGGGACCTCATTCCTCAGCAGAGTAGCTGAATTTCATAGAATCACAGAATGGTTTGGGCTGGAAGCGACCATAAAGATCATCTATTTCCAGCCCCCTGCCGTGGGCAGGGACATCTTGCACTAGAATTTAGCCCCAAAGATGTAGTGGTAGAGTCTGCAAAAGTGGTTAAGAGAGAATAGCACCATCCTCCCAGTTAGAAGCTGTATCCAAGTAACCAGGAACACTCCTGAACTCAAGCAAAAAGCCACAGCCAGGAGGTCAAGCAGAACTTGGCCCTCAGGGGTAGCTTTTTTCATGGTGATACAAAGCCACAAACTGCTCAGGTGAGACATATTTTAGTGCCACTCACAAGCAGCCACGGCTCAGGGAAACAACCCGAAATTCTGTCTCCTGAAGGGAGACTTTATCCTTTCCCACAAACTCAGCCTGAGAGGAGAGCGGAGGCTGCAGGAGCCACCACAGCTCTTGGATGTCAACACACTGTGGAGGTGAACAGCTCAACACTTCCAAAGGTAAATGGAGATGAAGATCCCTGGGATTGCACAGCTGGACTTGTCCTGCCAGCTGGGATAAAGTTGGAACTGAGACCTACAAGCAACTGCAGGATTATATTACTATTATTATTATTTATTATTATATTATTATCTGAGAGCAAGAAGAAGCCAAGGTGACATCAGGCTGATTATGCTGTCCCAGCTCAAGGGGCTGCCCAGGGACAAGACAGAGAGTTAGGAAAGACCAGGAAGCATTCCCTTTGCTCACCATTCTTCCATAAATTAAAGGAATAGCCAGCCTGCACCTTTGGCACCAGGGCAATGAGTGGCAAAAGACATTTCTGCAGGTTACATGGAAAGAACTGGGATTAAAAAGCCTGACCCGTCTCACCAGCAGCAAAAGTGTTCAGCAAATAGCTGAATTTTAAATAAAACTGAGCTGTTTAAATATTTCATTTGTTTTAATAAAATATTTAAAGTTTAATAAAGAAGATTAAAATGAAAAAGATTATTCTTCTGCCAAACAAATAAATATTATTTCTTTTATCATCAGTGGTCAAAAATCAGTGCATGAGCTCAGGTTACTCTACACCAGAAGAAAATAAATAATATATTATTACTGTTACTAAACATTTTTCGGGATGGGGCATATTCCTGCTGAAAATATTTGTCCTGCTCTGGAGACACAGGCAAGTAAAAAGAGACACCTGAACAGTCCAACTTCAGCAAAAATTGAAAGAAACAATAAAAATAAAGTCATAAAACCTCTTTCCCTGTCCCTCCTCCTGCTCCCTCGTGTGGGTGTGTGGGGATGAGCCTTTCTAGGTGTCAAATCCCCTCAGCTCCCAGCCCATTTTCCCCTTGGGAACAGCTCCACTTTTACTGCTCCCTGAAAAAAAACCATTTCACACGTATTACAGGCTTTTGCTACTTCTTTGCTGGTAAAACCGACCTTTCCTGTGTGATAAAGAAAATCAAAGAGGAGCACAGGGCAGGATTTATGAGCTCCTTTCTCCCTCCTCACTGCCCAGAAGTACTTTTCGCATCGTCTTCTGTAAAGACTCAATTCTTTACCTCTGGAACCTACAAACACCCCAGAGCTTTCCTGATCTTTGCTTGGGAATGAAACAAGAAACAGGGCTACCAGTCTGAGTGATCACTTGAGCACGTTGTCCCGCTGGGTCTTGTCCAAAGGAGAAAAATCCCCCCGTCTTCCCCCTCACTCACCCAGTTTCTCACAGCAAAAAAAAAGAGTCTAAATCACCATAAGTGACTCTGGTTTAGCCTTGGGAAACCCTTTACAGAAGCTTTCAGGCGATCAAAGCGAGTCACAAACATAAAAGATGTCTCTGGGGTCTGTTTTAATCAGAAGAGCAGGACACCCTCCACTGGCTCCAACCACAGGTATTTTCAGCAGGAGGCACATCCAAGGGCACAGATGCAGCAGCTTTACACATTATCCAGGTGACCTGCAGTCCCCCAAGGCTGTCCCAAGAGCATTGCATGGGAAGATTCTTCCATCTCTGCCAGAGAAACCTGTGTGGAGACTGAAGGAGGGATGTGTGCCAGGATGCAGCTCTGCCCACACAGAGCCCGCTGCAAGGGCAGGGCTGAGGTTCCCTCTGCCAGGAGAGGGGCATCCTGACAGCTCCAAATATCATTCCTTCAATGCCTGCCAGCACAGATGGGCGCAGGAATCTATCAGGGGCGGCCAGGAGAGGGGCATCCTGACAGCTCCAAATATCATTCCTTCAATGCCTGCCAGCACAGATGGGCGCAGGAATCTATCAGGGGCGGCCAGGAGAGGGGCATCCTGACAGCTCCAAATATCATTCCTTCAATGCCTGCCAGCACAGATGGGCGCAGGAATCTATCAGGGGCGGCCAGGAGGGTGCTGCAAATCTTATTCTCTGAACGAAAAGTGCTTTGACTTGAGTTTAGCACTGCAGGAACGCTCCTCGTCCTTCAGCAGCGGGATTTGGAGGGCAGAGCTGCAGGCCTGGATCTTCCAGAAAGAAATAACAATTGTGTGGAGAAGGGATGCAGTGGAGCGAGTGGGAGAGAAAGGGATTTGCATGTTCTTGGGCCAAAATTGAGAATTCCTTCCCGCAAAGGGTGGTCAGGCATTGGAAGGGGCTGCCCAGGGAGGTGGTGGAGTCCCCACCCCTGGAGGTGTTCAAGGAACGACTGGACATGGTGCAGCGGTGTAGTCGGTAAGGTCAAAGGTTGGACTTGATGATCTTGGAGGTCTCTTCCAGCCTTGATAATTCTATGATTAAAACAATCATTTAAAAAGTGCTGACCCGGGAGTTAACTGGGAGTTTTCCTGGGGTCAGGAGCAGCCTTGGAAAGGCAAAGCATTTCAGTGTGTTAATTCCAGCAGGGAAGGTGCTAGAGCACCTCTCCGTGGTTTTCTGTCACCAGGTGGTTCCAGTAGCTCAGCTGCTCGGATGGTTCCACTTCGTGGCACATCACGATTTTCTTGAAGCGGGGAACGGAGAACCTGATCCTTTCTGGGAAAAACGTCTGCTCTGAATGGAGCTCCTCCAGCCTGATTTTTAATTTGGCGAGGCACAGCCCTATGAACACGTCCTCCAGCTTAATGAACGAAACGCTCTCAGAAACGTTATAGATCTGACTGGCAACGTCACTGGATAAAACATACCCCGTCCCGGAACAGAAGGGCGGGTAGGTCTTTCCTGGATACTCTTCCCTGCTCACATACCACTTGCTCCCTCTTCTCCTTATGGGGTACTCGTGCAGTTTTAAAAAGCCCGTGAAGAGCCCCGTGGTCTTCTCCTTCCTTAGAAGCAGCTCAGTGAGGTAAAAAACGTTGACGAACACGTCTGTGTCGGTTTTCATCACGAAGCTGGACTGGGAGCAAAACCTGTGAACCCACTCCATTCCCACCATGGTCTTCAAAGTCAGGTTGTAGTAAGTGTCCGTGAAGTTCTTTTGGATGATGTCCCTGTACTTTTGGCCCTCGGCGGCGATGTCAGCCTGCTGGCCGGGATCCAAAGCGCTTCCCAGGAGGAAATATGTCACCAGGCGCTTCCCGGAGACCGTCCTCTCCTTGCCCCAGGTCTGCCGGATGGCCATCCTGGCGTCCAGGTGCTGGCACGAGGACGCCACGAGCAGGACGAGGAAAGGAGGGTTCTTGTGGCAGTCTATGTCTGGGAGCTGGGAGAAGTTTCCTTCTACCCTCCTAAAAGGCTCTGCGGGGAACAGGTAACCTTGGCTGTTCTCACAGAACACACAGAACTCGGTCCAGCTGTAAAAAAAACAGAAGCTGCCACAGCCGAGCCCGAGGAGGCAAACAAACAGCCTGAACTTTCTGAAATCCACCTGGAAGAAGCAGGAAGGAACAGCACATTAACAAAAGTAACATCTAGTTCCTTTCAGTAATATCTGTCTAACCCCTTTCAGCGCTGTGCACCAAACCCCCTGCACGGGGATTCAAAGGTGGGGCATCTCTAATTGGAAGCTGCCTAGTAAGGGGCAGTCACCCACACTCGTGTCTCCTCATGCCATGCCCGCAAGATGTTCTGCTGGCAATCAAATTCACACTCCTGCTTGCTTGAATCTGCCTTCCAGGCCCTCAGAAGTCCACACCAGCGCATCCAGTTACCCTGGCTGGCGCTTCAAACCTCCTCCCCCATTCTCAGCATCTTACAAACCCTGATTTAGACCCACCCAGCCAGAGGGGAGAAGCAGCAGCCACGTGCCAGGGGCAGGTGACAGGGAATAACAGCAAGAGGGGTTTTTTTTTAACTACCGTGGTTCTCCATTTGTGCCTGTGTCCCAGAGCCAGCAGGTGTCCAAGGGGCAGACCCAGCCAACTTCCTCCCATCCTCATCTTCCTTGTGTCCTGTGGGGCTCTTGCATCGACCCAGAAACTGCTCCTGATCTTTCTGCTGGAGGGGCCATGAGTCACATCTTTTAAGCTGGGTCAGCTGCTCAGAAAAAGAAAAAAAAAAAAAAAGCCCAGCAGTGGGTCACATTATTTGGACAGTTCAGCTTGTGCAGAGTTGAAGTGACTCACCAGGGCATGCTGAGGTGAGAAGGGGTTGTTCTGTCCCCCTCTCCTTTTTAGATGAAAGAGATCCAAACAATAACAAGAATGTTCCCTCATTTATCATTGTAAACAGATTAATGTGCTGCACATCAGGTTACAAACCTAAATTTTCAGAGAGAGAAAAATTATCCAGCCCCAAAAAGGTCGCAGTGACAAAAATATGGCACATCTCCACGAATTAACCTGGTGAGAAGAGTTTAATGCATCATTTACTCATCCCAGGAACCCACAGGCCCAGCAACCACTATTTCAGAGCACTGGGATGAGGCAGTTTCCGCCCTGCTCCTTCTTAAAGAATTGTACCTGTCTTCCCACCTGAAAACACAGCAAAACAAGTTTACAATCCCTAGAGCCGTGGACTTCATGGAAATTTGATCTCTGCCTTCTGACCAGGAATGTTCTGTGTAGACTCCCCCAAATCAGATTAGTGCCCTCCTTCGGCTCGAATTCCCCTTTCCAAGCAACGAAAGGTTTTGCTTTGTGGGCTTTTAAGTTCATTTGGAAGTCCAGCCAGGTGTTCCTGGAACCAAAGCCAGCTCGTTTTACCCACAAGAATAGTCCCATTAGCAGCAGTTGGAGTTCTCAAAAGCATGGAACAAGCAGAGCTGGAGTCCCAGTTTACTGGAATTCCTCCCGCTGTGAATTGCGTTTCTGCACTGATTCACTAATGAATTTTGAGAATATTTCAGGAGTTCACATTTCTTCTGGCACGTACTTTTAAATTAACTTTATCCTCCAACAGAGTATTCCTCAGATCTGTTTTTTTTCTTGCATGTATGGCTCACAGTAACCATGTAATTAGCTTTAAAACTGCTTTAATTGAATTCACATGTAAAATGGTGTGATTTACATATGCATGCAGACATACATATATATGTATTTATATATATACACAAAATATTATACAAAAATCTGCTCTGCATCTGTTCTAATGTTCTTCAGTGGCTTGGGAGGAAGCACATGAACATCCTGAAAACAGTGATTTTAGGAGAGGGTGATGTTCTGAGGTTGACACCAGAGCTGCACCAGAGTGTCACTCTTTGAGGGTCTGATATTTCTCTGTCACAGGAATTCCAGAACACGTACAAACCAAAGTCCCTTGAATACTGAACTGAGAAGGCCATTGAGACCAATTTTCTATTAAAACCCATTAAAACCTTTTCACAGATACTCCAGAGCAAGAAACGGTCACTCAAAACAGTCATTTTACAGAATTTCAGTAGAATCAGACCAGTGTGATGTGACCATATTTATTTCTTGTTTCCAGGCTTGGGTACAGGTAACAGATCTTAAAAAAAAAAAAACAAAACAAACATCAAAAAGGTCCTTGTTCTGGGCAGTTGGGAGAGCAGCCTCCCAACTTTCCCATCCTGTCTCTCCAGAGCCAGAGTGTCTTCCTTTCTTAGTCCATGGATGAAGCATCATATCTTATATAGATATATAAACACACACATCCCTGGGCAAGGCAAATGTTTGTAAATTTGTATGTAAACTGTAAAACATATTGCAAATGGCCCATATGTCTGTGGATCCTTCCACAGCAGTTCCCTGTGTAAGGACCACTGGGTAGGCACTGGCCTGGATAAGGAGCACACAATTCCCAGGGCAAAGTCTCCTTTTTTTTCCTTTTCTTTTCTTTTCTTTTCTTTTCTTTTCTTTTCTTTTCTTTTCTTTTCTTTTCTTTTCTTTTCTTTTCTTTTCTTTTCT
>VXAY01002112.1:145764-156468 GCA_013399855.1 Oxyruncus cristatus
AAAAAAAAAAAAAAAAGGCAAACCCAAGCCCAATCTACTTCTCTAAGCCTCTGATGCAGGACTGTGTTTGCTGTGTGAGTCCAACCCTACACCAGCAAAGCATTTAAGCAGAGTAATGTACACATATGCCTGTATTTCATTAGCAGTAAATTTAAGCCAACATATGTCTACGTGAAGTCAGGCCTCAAAGAGTGAGTCAGGGCCTAAATCAGTGTTGTAATTGAACTAAAATAATCTAAGCCTGCTCTAAATGCACATAGCTTTAACCTGTCACATCAAATGAAAATTATATACTTAAACTGTAATCTTCCCGTTCCCTTAGTCATCAAAAGAGGCCAGATCAAATTTTTTTTAAAAAAGAGACCCTGGATTCTGCTCAGCTGCTGAGGAGGAGGTGGAGCTCATGGAGCAGGGTATTGACAGAATCACAGGACCATTTAGGTGGGAAAAGAGCTCCCAGCCCATCCAGCCCACCCTGTGCCCATCCCCACCTTGTCCTCCAGTCCAGAGCACTGAGTGCCACGGCCAGGCCTTCCTTGGGCACCTCCAGGGCTGGGCACTTTCCTTGGGCTCCTCTGAACACTTGTGCTGATAAGACAGGGGGGGAGGCAGAGAAGCTCCTGCAGCTGAAGAGGGTCAGTGATCCACAGGCAGCAACTCACTGTAGGTGTGGGATGTTTGAACAGCTTCATTACCTGACTGCAGTGGAAGTTTCAAGTTTAATGAAACATTAAATTCAATTTTCATGAAGAATTTCTCAAGGTTTATTCTGCAGAGAATCTACACAGGTTTATTTCAGTCCGGAGGAGGACTTTTGTTGAAATAACTGCCCTTCAATGGGCACAGTTTATGATACAAAGGCACTGACAGAAGTGCAGATTAAATTAATATGAGGAAAACTGTTACCAATAAAATCTACTTGTAAGGCAGCAAAATGGTTTCTAACCTCATATTTACAGCACTGTAATTCTACTGATGTAAAAGTGATGATTGTTGCCCAGAGAAGCTGTAGCTGCCCCTGGATCCCTGGAAGTGCCGAAGGCCAGGTTGGACAGGGCTCTGAGCACCCAGGACTAGTGGAAGGTGTCCCTGCCCATGGCAGGGGGTGGAACTAGGTGATCTTTAAGGTCCCTTCCAACCCAAACCATCCTATGATTCTAAAACCACTTTTGGCAAACAGTGCAAGCTCTGCTGCTAAATGGGATACAACAGATACCTCCCTGAACATGAAGCTTGATTTATATAACGGCACCCCTGCCAGGGGGAGGGTTGGAATTGTGCTCGCCTAATTAGATCAAAACATGAAGTTCTACAACAACTTGTGCCAACAGGGCTTAAATTCCTCGCAGCATCAGCAGTTAATGGAGTAAGTGGGCAGCCAGTGTTGTGTGCCCTTCCCCACCGCTGCCTCCTGTGATCAGTGCTCCTGGGGCTGCCTCTTGTCCTCCTTTAATGCCTTGGAGCACAGAAGGGATTCTTTCCTGCTGGCAGAATCGTGTCCAGGCAGGTTTTGAATATCTCCAGAGAAGGAGACTCCACAGCCTCTCCGGGGAGCCTCTTCCAGTGCTTTGCCACACTCACAGTGAAGTTTTCCTTCTCATTCACATGGAACTTCCTCCGTTGCAGTTTTTGCCCCTTACCCCTTGTCCCGTGACTGGGCACCACTGAAAAGTTTGTCCCCATCCTTTTGGCACCTGCCCTGAGGTTATTTTTTGCATTGATAACGTCAAAGAATCACAGAATGGTTTGGGTTGGAAGGGACCTTAAAGATCATCCAATTCCAACTCCCTGCCATGGGCAGGGACACCTTCCACTAGCCCAGGTTGCTCCATCCAGCCTGGCCTTGGACACTTCCAGGGATTCAGGGGCAGCCACAGCTTCTCTGGGCAACCTGTGCCAGGGCCTCCCCACCCTCACAGGGAAGGGTTTCTTCTAATATTCTTTCTGAAGATGCCAGAGCCATCTCAGCACCACAAGAGCAAGGTGAACCCTGGCTCCACGTGGATTTTATCCCTCCCTGCCCTCCAAGGGTGGACTCAGGGCTGGCACCACGTTCCTGTGGTTTCAGCCATGGTCATCCCCATCCCCACCAGCCTCAGGACTGGCCAGGGCTCAAAAGGTTTGGCCCCAGCAGTGACCTACATAGAGCAGCCACAGCTCACCCTCAGTCCCCCCTGGCTTGGCTGAGGGAGCTGAGCCTGTTACACCCCATTTTCTGGGCTGTTCTCCAGGGCCTGGGTCCCGTTAACTCTTCCCATCACTTCCACGTCCCTCCTCGAGCAGAGCACCCTGGATGAAATCGTCCCACCAGTGCTCTCCAGTGCCACTCAACCCTCCCACATCCCTCCTGCTGCATCTTGGGGATCAGGTTTGGAGCCATTTAGGTTTTAACTGAGCCCTGTGGCTTATGTAAATAAATAATGCCGGTTATGAAATGCTGGGGCCATCAGGAAGGTGCAGCACAGATTGTCCCTCACTGCCTGTGGTGTTTTGGATCTCTCCTGGAAGGAGCGTTTGGCACATCCCTGTGAGGAGGGGTCTGGAGGGGCAGGGGTTGGACACAACTCGGGGTTGCCACGTCTGCCCTTGGAAACAGTGACCCCTGAGCCCCTCAGAAGTGTCCCCTCTCACGGCATGGCCTTGGGACAGTGATGATAACCAAATCACACGCTCCAGGGATTCTGCCTGCAGGAATAAGGAAAGCAGGGGGTTTTTTTGGCCCCTGCCCACTGCACAATTAACTGGAAAAATGTGGAGGCTTTTTGTGCGTTTGTGTCTCTTTGCCTTGTCCGCCATGTTGAAGGAAAAGGGAAAAGGAAAAAGAGAAAAAAGGAAAAAGAGAAAAAGAGAAAGGAGAAGGAGAAGGAGAAGGAGAAGAAAAAGAAAAAGAAAAAGAAAAAGAAAAAGAAAAAGAAAAAGAAAAAGAAAAAGAAAAAGAAAAAGAAAAAGAAAAAGAAAAAGAAAAAGAAAAAGAAAAAGAAAAAGAAAAAGAAAAAGAAAAAGAAAAAGAAAAAGAAAAAGAAAAAGAAAAAGAAAAAGAAAAAGAAAAAGAAAAAGAAAAAGAAAAAGAAAAAGAAAAAGAAAAAGAAAAAGAAAAAGAAAAAGAAAAAGAAAAAGAAAAAGAAAAAGAAAAAGAAAAAGAAAAAGAAAAAGAAAAAGAAAAAGAAAAAGAAAAAGAAAAAGAAAAAGAAAAAGAAAAAGAAAAAGAAAAAGAAANGAAAGAAAGAAAGAAAGAAAGAAAGAAAGAAAGAAAGAAAGAAAGAAAGAAAGAAAGAAAGAAAGAAAGAAAGAAAGAAAGAAAAGAAAGAAAGAAAGAAAGAAGAAAAAGAAGAAAAAAAACAAGAAAAAGAGAGAAGGGAAAACGAAAAGGAAAATAAAGGAAATTACAAAAGAAAGACTTAAAGAAGGAAATAGAGAAAGAAAGGAAAAGGAGAAGGAAAAGGAAAAGGAAAAGGAAAAGGAAAAGGAAAAGGAAAAGGAAAAGGAAAAGGAAAAGGAAAAGGAAAAGGAAAAGGAAAAGGAATAGGAAGAGGAAAAGGAAAAGGAAAAGGAAAAGGAAAAGGAAAAGGAAAAGGAAAAGGAAAAAAAAGAAAACAAAAAAAGAAACAGAAAAAAGAAAGACAAACCACTGTGTCACAGTGAGTGCACAGCCGTGAAGTCTGTGCCCCACTCACTTGCCCTCATGTCCCTTCAGAGAGGGATTTTTCCACCCAGCCCATGGCCTGGGGCAGGGAAGGGCTGGGGCAGGCACAGAGGGTTGGTTTCATCCCCCGCCAGGGGCTGTGGCTCAGCTCCTTGCCTTCCAGCCCCAACCTCAGCGATCCCACCCTGAGCCTCTCATTATCCCCCTCTGGCACAAGAATCCAAACGGGGGCTCCCAGGGCACATCCACGCACGGAGAGGGGGATTCCGAACACGTGCCTTTCCCCTCCCTTCCCGGCACCGTGCTGTTTTCTCCCTGTCAGCAGCGAGAGGCCCAGGAAAAGCCCAGGGGATGGGCAGGAGTCCGCAGGGAGCTGTGCAGGACAGGAGGATGGAGCCTGGGCACTAGGATGCTGCCTGGGGCTCCTCACTGGGGGTAGAGAATCTGCAACCTCCCCACGGGGACAGAACTCCCCCCTCCTTGCCTCCTGAGGGCAGGACAACACCCAGGCAAGGACGTGATTCCCAGGAAACAATGACTGGGACCCAGGTTTCGATCCCTCCCGCTCCTTCCCTTCCAGCCTTATCTGTCTGCGGATGTTTTCCCGGCACCGACTGATCTGAGCACGGTTATCTGGTGCAGAGGTGGAGATGGAGGTTTTGATGGAGCTTGGTCCAAGTGCCAAGAAACTGTTCTCTCAGTTATGGCTCCGACAAATGGAACCTTCTGAGCTGCTGAGTTTAATGTGCTTTTTTAAAAAAAAAAATTATTACCGACGCGTTCCTGTTCTGGGCCAGCAAGAGAGAGAAAGCCAAGGGGAAGGTGTCCAAACAGCGTAATTTTGGTCCGGTTCAGAACAAGGGCTTGTCAAGAGGAAAGTTGAAGGTCATTTGGGTTAAAACCAAATTTAAAAACAACAACAACAACAAAGGACTGTATTCTCCTCTTTCTGCCTCTTCTCTGCGTTTTAAAGAATCACTAGGGTTTCTCAGAGGGAAAATAGTTCCTGAAACGTTTCCAGCGTGTTTGTAGAACGCTTGCAGGATGCTTTTCCTCAAAGCATCACCGAAGGAGAGACAGCTGGAGTCACCTACTCAGGTTTGCCAGCAGGAATTAAGCCCAAGGGCCACCCCATGGCCAGTGAGGACCAGGGCAAGGGATGGGGATGAGATGCCCAGTGTGGCTGCACCCCATGGTGTAAAATGGGATGCAAAGGAAATGTGGTGCTCTATTACCTTCAAAGAGTTTGGAAATCCAAAAAAGGTTCCCCTCAACAGACATGAAGTAGTTTTTTTTGACATCATTCCTCTACGAAATGTTTCCACTTGGTTTCAAGATGAATTCCAAGGAGAATTTCACAAAAGAAATAGGAGGCCAATCATTGAATAATTACTTAAAAACCTGCAGCTGATCTATACTTTAATTGCCATGTCAGCATCTGAAATAAAATTATAACAATTTTACAATATTTTTTTAAAGGAAAGCTTGTTTATCAGCATAGTCCTCCATCCACTTGCCTGCAGCCCTGCTCTGCTACATTGCTTTCTGTTCCCTCAGAGTATTGTTTGCAATGATTTTGTAGATTGAGTAAAACCACTGGCTCCACAAATATTTATCAATGCCTTTACAATATTTACATACATTAAAAAATGGCCTTTTATTTCACGTTGGGATTTGAAGAGAGCTATTTTTTTCAGGAGAATGTCCATCTTCCCCACAATTTATCAGGTACTTGAGCCACATTTGAAATCTCCTGTATGATCAGCTTCCAAGGGTTTTTTTTGTTGTTGAGGGTTTGTCTGGCATGTGAGGCAGGGAAAATACGGATGAGGACCCAACCTGTGGAGCAAGGGGTGTGAGGCAGATCCAACGGGATCTCTGGGGGCTGCAGCACTGAAACCCCTGGTGCCAACAGGTGCCCTTGGTGTGTCCTCCACCTGCTGTCAAAACACAGAATCCCAGAATCATTTAGGCTGGAAAAGACCTCCAAGACCGTAGAGTCCCCCTTGTGCCCATCCCCACCTTGTCCCCCAGCCCAGAGCACTGAGTGCCACGGCCAGGCCTTCCTTGGGCACCTCCAGGGCTGGGCACTCCAAACCTCCCTGGGCAGCCCCTGCCAAGGCCTGACCACCCTTTCCAGCAAGAAATTCCTCCTGATGTCCGACCTGAGCCTCCCCTGGCCCAGCTGGAGGCTGTTCCCTCTCCTCCTGTCCCTTGTTCCCTGGGAGCAGAGCCCAACCCCCCCCAGCTCCCCCCTCCTGTCAGGGAGTTGCAGAGCCAGAAGGTCCCCCCTGAGCCTCCTTTTCTCCAGGCTGAGCCCCCCCAGCTCCCTCAGCCCCTCCTGCTGCTCCAGCCCCTTCCCAGCTCCCTTCCCTTCCCTGCACACGCTCCAGCCCTTCAGTGTCTCGGAGGTATTTTCACTAGAGGTGGTCAGGATTTGTAATAAGTGTCCCAGGGAGGTGGTGGAGTCGCCATGTCTGGAACTGCTCCAAGGGCGTCTGGATGTGGTCCCTGGGGATGTGATTTAGGGGTGACTGTGGTAGTTCTGGGTTGCTGGTGGGACTGGATGATTTTGAGGGTCTCTTCCAACATCGATGATTCTGGGATTTTGTGAAAAGGATATTTGAAACAAGCCCGACAAATTTGCATACAAGCATTTTACTTTATCTCTAGTTTATATCCCTCCTCTCAACCCCCCCTTTTTCCAAGACAACAAAACCCTGATCCACCCCAGATCAGGGAGTGCTGTGCTCACCCAGACACGGGGGTGTCAGCACCCCCACAAGCTCCTCTCTACTGTGAGTCAGGCCAGGAAAAGTGGCTGCCCAAAGGTTCAGAGCTCATGAATCTTTCCTACAGGGCAGTAAAACATAGATGAGCAGCAGATATACCTGTCCTTGTTTCCTCTCCCCCACTACACCAACCCCCTGCTCTTGGTCATTCAGGCAGTATCAGGATTCAAACATAAACCCATCAAACCTTTAAGCAATCGAAGGTTTCCACTTAAAATACACGTCAGGCAGCAAATTTTCATGTGTTATAGCCAGCCACAAAGTCGGGATAAGGGCTCAGGGCAGCCCCTGTGAGGTTTGGGATCAGGGTACAGCGGCCAGGACAACAGACAATTGAATCTCAGGGGCAATTTCTCTCTAAATAATGGCACCATGGCAAGCACAGATCGGTTGCTCTGTGATCCAGCAGAAACAAAAGCAAACACAGTCATTCACCAGTGCTGAGCTCAGCTTTGCATCCAGAAGGACAAAGAGTTACCTGGGGGTGGTGGGCAGGGCAGGGCAGCTCCTTCAGGCTGGCTCAGAGCAGCCAGTGGGCTCAGGGAATCCCAGATTCCCCAGGGATGGTCCTGTCTCCCTGCTGAGCTGCAGAAGTGCAACGGGGCTGGATTTGGCAGCTCTCACACCCGGCTCTGCTCCCCCAGATCTCCCAGAGGGGCATGGAAATACCCCACAGACTAAACCTCTCCCACCCTTTTGTGGTCAGAAGTTCCCATTTCGGAGTCATCCTGCCACAGAGGGTTTCTCTGAGCCCTTGTACACAAAGACAGACGGGAAACAGCTTCTTTAAAAAAAAAAATTCAGGCAAAATTTGAGGTCATTGAGCTTTGCTTTTGTGCAACTTTTTTAATCAAACTTCTGAAGAGGTGCCCTACACCAAAAGCTCATCCAACCCACAGAAAAAACCTGCTGGAGTCATTATTTTTACCGCCAGAGTAGCTGCTGGGTTTTTTTGTCTTCTCTGAGTTATATCACTGAGGGACAAAAGCCTCACCACTTCCTTGGGATCACCATTTGCAGACAATTTCTTCTGCCATGACGTCTTCATCACCACCTGACTGGTGTGCCAGTGAGCTTGGGGTTTTAATGTGTGGTGTCTTACCAAACCTCTGCCTTCGCTCATCTCACTGAGTCAGGGAGAGCTTGCACAGCTCACAAGTGATTTTCCAGTAGCCCAACATGAGGAATTAGGAAGTCATCCCCTCAGTGGCAGCGTCTGGTGAGGGCTCAGTGGGCTCAGGGAGTGTTACCCTCCCCTGCCACATTCCAGGTCATGGAGGAGCAAATGTCCATGAGCCCCTGGCCCCATCCTGGAAAAGTTGTTTGCTCTGCAAAGGCTTAATCGAACATAAGGGACAAGTCACTGCTCCAGAGTGAAGCATCTCTCTGATGAGTCACCTCTTCGTGTTGTGGAGCACCAGCAGAGGATCACAACAGCACAGAGTCACACAATGATTTGGGTTGGAAGGGACATTGGAGATCGTCCAGTTCCAAACCCCTGCCATGGGCAGGGACACCTTCTACCAGCCCAGGTTGCTCCAAGCCCTGTCCAACCTGGCCTTGGACATTTCCAGGGATCCAGGGACAGCCACAGTTTCTCTGGGCAACCTGGGCCAGGGCCTCCCCACCCTCACAGCCAGGGTGATCTTTCCAATATCCCTCATAATCCCGCCTTCTGCCAGTGTGAAGCCATTGCCCCTTGTCCTGTCACTCCAGGCCCTTGCAAATAGTCTCTCTCCATCTTTCCTGGAGCTCCTTCAGGCCCTGGAAGGCCACACTCAGGTCACCCCAAAGCTTCTCTTCTGCAGCTGAACAATCCCAGCTCTCCCAGCCTTTCCTCCCAGCAGAGCTGCTCCAGCCCTGGGATCCTCTTGGTGCCTCCTCTGGACTCTCTCCAGCAGCTCCATGTGCTCCCTGTGCTGTTCCCCAGGGCTGGAGCAGCTCTGCAGGGGGGTCTCACCTGAGGGGGCAGAGGGGCACAATCCCCCCCTCATCTCTGCCCACGCTGTGGGATCACCACACGGATACCATTGGCTTTCTGAGCGCCAAGTGCACATGGGCGGGTCATGCACTGCCAGCACAGTCCCAAAGCTGCTTCCTTCCATGCACACATCAGTGGCAGCACAGAACTGTCACAGAACAGGTGACACACGAGCTGTTTTCCTCACCATTCCACCCTACGAGTGGGTAAAATGGACTAAAATAATCATAAAACCTTGGCTTACAGCAGGTGCCCGGGACCTCTTGCTGGTGAGCAGAGGACAGCTTTACACCAGGAGAGGCACTCACTGTTTAGTGCAGGAGGCTAGGACAGGGACATGGCAACTATCACCCCTGGAGCTGCTCCTTCCCCTCCTGGGGTAGGATTTTGGGTCCAGGTGCCACCCCACGGGGTGATAGGACCAGCCAGGACGAAGCACTTGCTGAGTTTCTGCCGTCGGCTCCGTGTCTGCTCTGCAAACAAAAAATTCATCCTGACAGGCCATCCTTGAGGAGTCGCTGACCTTCACCCATGGCATCTTGCTAAGTCCTGCTGCCAGCTTTTGGGACTGGGATCACCCCGTGGATGACTGTGGCGTGGGCCTGTCTGTAACCCAAAGAGGCTCTGTCACCTCCCCGAGGATTATCCCGGCGCGTTCCCGAGTCCCGCCCGCTGACGCCGCCTGGATCGAGTGTCTGCCAGGCTCTCGTGGTGCTTCAGGAGCAGCAGACAAGGCTCCAACAGGCACCCTGAAGACACCATGCACCAAAATACCTGTGTTTTCAGCATGAGTCACTTGGAGAAGAGGTTGGTGCTGGTATTAGGAATAGTAACAGCCAGGGAATGGTCACTGTGGGTTAAAAGCAGACTGGTAAGAACAGGAGTGCAGAATACTTTGCTAAGGACAGACAGCACTGGTTGAACTCACTGTCTTCAGGTGCCTCTAATACACTGCAGGCATTCCCAGGTCCTGTATGTCCAGCATGTGCTGTCTCTCCTTGCTTTATTTTCCATGTACTGTACGATGTCTGGTGGGCATCTGCTCAAGAGTCATTATTTCCCCTTCCTCTGGACCAAGTTCCTTCTCCAGCTTTACATTTTCTCTAGTCCTGAGTACGAAACAACTTTCATTATCCACTATTTTTATGAATCCCAAATTTGGAAGTCCGGAAATCCTGCTGCACTGCACCAACCAAGGTCCTGTCGCCTCCTCTCATAACCTGGACAGTACAAGACCTGAATAGCTGGAACAGCTCTTCCCTGATGGCTCCTTTTCGATCAGCAAGTCAAACACTGCGCAGGACCTGCTCCAAAGGAGGGGCCAGGGCACTGCTTTGCCATGTGACTTGGTATTCCCTTTGCTTCTGAAAATAACTCCTTAGCACATCCACTCGTCAGAGCCACGGCTGCATCACGTTACAGCTCCCCACGGCTTGGAGACCAACCTGAGCACACAAGCCTTTCCTCCCACTGGGCCAGTCCTCGGGGGAAGGGATCCCAGCCCCCAGCAGAAATTCTTATTCCCTCCAAAGCACGCGGTGCTGGGACCCCATACCACCAAATTTTATCTGACATCTGTGCTTTGGGGTCTGTCACTTCTTTCTGGGACACGTTTTGCTCCGCACTGGCAACGCTCCTCAACTCCCTGCCGGGTCAAACGTCAGACACGTGTCCTGTGCTGGGGCTGCTGGTTAAACACAGTCCCCAGGAGCCACCCTTGGAGGTCTTCCTGACCCTGGGCACGTCCTTGCTGACCCCCTTCCCCTCTCCCAGCGCTGGGGATCAGGTGGATGTGCCCAGCCTGGCGACACATCACCCCCCTGCCACAGTCAGCACAGCTGGGTGACTCCCCTGTGAGATTTTGGCCACCCAGGCCTCCAAGGTCCTCCAAGAGCTGCTTCCTCATTTGTCTCTGGATGGGCCGCAGTGGCAACTGCCCTGAAACCAGCCCAGGGCTGACCAGAAGCTGAATGCAATTTTCTTTTCGTGATTTATGTGATTAGGAGCACATGGCTGCCAGCACACGATCCGCTTGAGTGGGATGCAGCCAATATTAATCATTAAAATCCAGCAATACTGTAATGTTTATGGAAAAGTACTGGAGCCCACAGAAAGCCAAAACTCCCTCTCCACCACTGACTGCTGGGAATCACTGCAGTGATGTGCAAAAACTGTGATCTCCCTGGCCAGAGGGATCCTGGAAGAGAAGGCACCTGTTCTCTTTATTCCTTTGGAGCCTGTTGTGGAGGGGATTCTCTCTTGTTAAAATAAATATTAAAGAAAAAAAA
>VXAY01002112.1:157112-201487 GCA_013399855.1 Oxyruncus cristatus
GGAAGGGAAGGGAAGGGAAGGTTTGGGAAGGGAAGGGAAGGGAAGGTTTGGGAAGGGAAGGTTTGGGAAGGGAAGGTTTGGGAAGGTTTGGGAAGGGAAGGGAAGCAGATCATGTGCTTGGTGCTGCCTGGCACACTCTAGGACTGCCAGTTTGCTCAGGGTAATGGGATTGTGAAGGCTGAGGCCGGCAGTAGCAGCCTCTGTCCCTTGTTCCCTGGAGCAGAGCCTGACCCCCCCTGGCTTCCCCCTCCTGTCAGGGGGTTGCAGAGCCAGAAGGTCCCCCCTGAGCCTCCTTTGCTCCAGGCTGAGCCCCCCCAGCTCCCTCAGCCCCTCCTGCCGCTCCAGCCCCTTCCCAGCTCCGCTCCCTTCCCTGCACACGCTCCAGCCCCTCCGGGTCTTTCCTGTTGTGAGGGGCCCAAAACTGAACACAGCACAGAAAATAAAATTAAAAAAAGCTCTTCCAGGTTCTTGCATTGTTTTCTGCCTCCAGACTTCTTTTTCTGGGGCTACATTTTCCCGAGGGATTACGCCGCTGAAAAAGTAGGAGATGCAAAGAGCCTTTTTCCACACCTCTCTCAGCAAAATCCCAGCTAGTGGTGGGAAGGCACCCTGTGTGACATCCTTCCCTACACACGTTAAGAAGTGGACTCTGCAATTTCAGAAATAGGCTCTAAACTTCCTCAATGAGGGAGGAAACACGGTTAAGTTCTGTTCTGCTTCAAAATGTCCTAGAATCACAGAATCATCAGGGTTGGAAAAGACTTTTAAGATCATCCAGTCCCACCCTCACCCAGCACCACCAGAATCACCCCTAATCATGTCCCCAAGGGCCACATCCAGATCCCTCCGGAACACTTCCAGAGCTGGTGACTCCACCACTTCCCTGGGGCACTTATTCCAATGCCTGACCACTGTTGCAGGGGGAAAAAAAAATCAATATTTAATCTGAGGCTCCCCTGCAGCAACTGAAGGATGTTTCCTCTCATCCTTTCACTGGAGAATATATTGTGTAGTAAACGTGTTGCTTAGTAAATGTGTAAGTCATGTGAGTCTGACTTTGATCAAACAACTACAAACATTTGCCTGCTTTGGAGGACAGCTTGTGACACAGGTGGGTGTAGATAAATGCTTGTTAAATTCTGAGAGGATGGAGAGATACAGATGATATTCGCTAAGGGGAATCCCCAAAGAGGCTTTTTTTGCAAGTGCAGCTCTGATCTAGTCCAGAGAGCAACAATGAGGGAAAGGTGACCATTTTCTCAGCCTTGATAGGAGGGTTAGGTGGGAAATCAGTGAGGATATAAGGTGAAGGAGAAGGTGGGTTTGACAGCTGTCAGATATCAACACGATGGGAAAAAAAGAAAAAAAAAAAAAGAAGTTATTATTTTTAAAGTGGAATGGACCGCTCAGAAGCAAATAACCTCACCAAAGGAAGAAGGTGCAGTTACGCTTTCATATTCCATTCAGTGCACCACTTTTCCAATCAAATCACTTTGATTTCATTTCCACAAATTTTTCTCTCTTTCACAGGGAAATTAAGGTGCTAGGAAATTAACTGGGTAATCTGTGGTCAGAAATGGGTTTGGATGAACCGGTATCAAAACTCACCTTCTCTTAAACCCGGTGACAGAGTTGTGTCCCTCCTAAATCAAACATCCTGGAAGAGAAAGGTACTGTGCCCCAAAGAAACTGTGGCCATTAGAGCAGTTCCAGGTGTTCTCAGGGATTCATCCTTTGTCTCTTTGAGATAAGGACTCCACAGTTCCTTCCTGCTTTTATCCCTGGAGGTGTTTGGAAGAGGTGTAGAGGTGGCTCTCAAGGCCAGGGTCTGGTGGTGGGATTGGCAGTGTTTGCAGTCGGACTCAGTGATCTCGAGGGTCTTTTCCAAGCCAAATGATCCAGAATACTCAGTGACAGGGCATCATCACCACGTGCAAACCCGTGGTTTGTGTGTTCTGAATCAGGGGAATGTGCAGCAGCTCATCCACATCCAATCTGGACTCTGCTGCCCTTGATTTGTGGTAGTGGCTGCGTCACCCCAACTCCGCACCTTGAGTAACCAGTGAATTCCTTTCCCAGGAGCTAAATTCATGAGCTAAACTCATTAGGATGGGTCTCAGCTGAGATTTGTTGCTCCCTCTCTGTGCTTTCTGCTTGGCAATGACAGGAACAACAAGCATCCTTCGGGATATCTGACATCAAACCTAAAACTTCCAACCCTCTTTCTGAACAATTTGCTGTCTCGAATTTTCAGCTTCCCGGATCATTTGTCAAGGGTATTTCCAGCCTTCTGAAGTCGCCAAAGGGTGCAGATAAACAGACTGATCTCCTTTAACACTGGTATTCTCACACTAAGCAGAAGACCATAAGCAAGTTTTATTACTTGGAGGGTGGGTGAACGGATGTGGTGGCTGAAAGGGGACCAGAAGCACCGGCTGGGGGCTGGTGCTGCCCTGGCAAAGCTATTGAACACTTTGGTTTCTGTCCAATGAATTTCACTTCAAGTTTTCTTAGGAGAAAACTTCTTACAGGATTTGCTGCCTCCCAAGTGCTCTCATCCAAGGGACAGCACGGCCCAGGTTGCCTTCTGGACCTGCTATTCCGAACCCTTTATTATCAGCAACACAAGGAAGCTCCGACTATTCATTTTTCCTCTGAAAACAATTGACTAACCCAATCTACTCAGTTGCTTTGCCATGAAACTTGAAATCACTTCTTTTAAGCCTCAGCAGCCTGTTTAACTTGACAATCAATCATTCCAAAGTGCCAACAGCCACATCCTATGACATACATGGATCTGTAGGAAGCACAGCTCGAAGCCTTTCTAATTTTAGCTTGTTTCAGCATACTGGAAGTTTCTAGCATCAATCATCCAAGGAAAATGCTTTACATACCAAAGTGTCACCAAGAAAAAAAAAGCAGTTTGTGTTTAACTGGGGTGCACTGGAATGATTTTGCATCCACAGATTCCTCAGAAACGCCACGCACTGGGAGCAGGGTGTTAACCAGCTGCAGTTGCTTCCTCCCAGTAAAATAGGAGTGATACCAAAATGCAGACAGTATGTTTCCAAATGCACTTAAGCCAACAGACCACAAATTTGTTCTCCTGATTTTCATTCAGCTGTAGATAGAAAAGACTTAATTCTTTGCCCAGTAGCACTAAATTGCTGCAGAAAGTATTAAGCTTATGTAAGCAGAATTAACATCGTGGCTCAAATCACCGAGCAGCAGCTCCCACTTTATCCTTTGCATACTCACAGCCTCCTTTTCCTCTGGCAGAAGGGATGAACAGCAAGTGCTGAGCCCAAGGGGTGCCCCAAGGAGCTGCTCTGGGTGCAGGACCATCCGCTGTCCCGCTGCTCCACCAGGCTCTGAGCACCTCAGTCACCAGCTGAAGGCCAGGGGAGAGCGTCACTCCCACATGGGAGGCTTAGCATTCCTCACATTCCCTCCCAGCCTTTCCAGATTATACCCTCTGCAGAAAACGATGGCTGTACTTCTGCCTTCACAAGAATATACGAGGCGTGGTGGGGTTTGTTTCAAACCCAAAGCCTGTGGCCCTGCCTGACGTGCTGAGCTCACTCTGGCTCTTTGTTTTGGGGGGAAAAGCGGAGACAGAGGTTTGTCAGCTGCGGGAAGCTCAGGCAGCCCAGGGATGCATCAAGACTACCGTGGACATGCCAGCTGCTGCACAACAAACACTGGATTTAGCACACCTCCAGGGTGATTGACAGTTCTGTGTTCATGCTGCCTACCACTGCCCCAAAAGTGCAGCCTTTTGCTCCAAAGCACTGCAGCAGTGACTGGCACCCCGATTTGGCTGCTGGCGAGATGGGGAACATTTTCCCCAGGGAGAGGAATCACCGGCAGGAGGAACACAAGGAATGGTCAGATGAGCGGCTCACCCAACCTGCTAATCAGCCTCTGAAATGGGAATGGGCAAAGCTATTCAGGGACAGCAAATATGTGTTCAATCCCTCCTGCCCCCAGTCCCCAGCACCCACAATTCATTGGATTAGGGATGTTGGTGGCTGTAGGATCCACTTACAAGCCTCCTGTTCCTACCACTGTTCGATACCTTCCTGGGCTCATTGACATTTTCAGTCTCCATAACATCCTGTGACAGCTGATTCCAGAATTTCCTGACTCCCCACACTCTCTCTTATCTCTGTTGAGCTGAACTACTAATTCCGTTGTGTCTACTCATTTTTATTACGGTGTTGCAGGACTTCTTGACTCGCAGCTCTGCATTCATGTTGTGCCCTGCCTTTATGATTCCTGTAACTCGGCTCCCTCTCCAAATCGAGGAGTCTTTTCAGTCTCCTCACGGAGCAGCTGTTTCATCCTCTCCAAGTGCTGTTTTCTCTGTACCTTTTCTTACATGCCCAGGTCTTCTCTGAGAGCAGACTGCAAAAAGTGGTCAGGAGGTCAACTCAGCAAGGCTTTATATGGCAGCAGAGTCCTGCGGTCCCGCTGACAGTGCCCAGCATTTTCCTGGGTCTTGGCTGCTGCTCCAAGTTGAGCTGCTGATTTTGGAAGGACATCAACCTGTTGGAGAGAGTCCAGAGGAGGCACCAAGAGCATCACAGAGATGGAGGAGCTCTGCTGGGAGGAAAGGCTGGGAGAGCTGGGATTGTTCAGCTGGAGAAGAGAAGCTTTGGGGGGACCTGATTGTGGCCTTCCAGGACCTGAAGGAGCTGCAGGAAAGATGGAGAGAGACTATTTCCAAGGGCTGGAGGGACAGGACAAGGAGGAATGGCTTCAAACTGACAGATTGGGGTTGGATTAGATATTAGGAAGGAATTGTTGGCTACGAGGGTGAGGAGGCCCTGGTACAGGGTACCCAGAGAAGCTGTGGTTGCCCCTGGATCCCTGGAAGTGTCCAAGGCCAGGTTGGATGGGGCTCTGAGCAACCTGGTCTAGTGGAAGGTGTCCCTGCCCATGGCAGGGGTGGGACTGGATGATCTTTCAGGTCCCTTCCCATTCTACAATTCTATAATCCCACAACTTTGCCTGGCCCACAACAGCAGAGAAAGCATCTGCAGGCAGGGTTAAATTAACACTTCTGCAGACAAAGAACTGATACAACAGAAAACACATTTATTTAAACTGCTGCACAATGGAAACCTCAATCATTTTCACATTCCAGCGCAGGGAGAAGTGACTCACATGGCTTGTGCACAGGAAGCCTCTCTGCAGTTTTCAGTGCTGGATTTCTCTTTCTCTGAAGACCTCCCTGTGCTGAGTGGCAGCAAAGTGTTTGGCAGTGCATAAACACAGAGAAAGACGTGGTTCCTGCCCTGAGGAGCTTAAAATGTGACATGGACAACACTATTCTAACATATAACAATTGACTGAAATATGATCCATCAGACGTAAGATCCATTTGAACAAGCAACTGGAATATCAAATATATATATAAAGGGCGCAGGGAGGACACAGTGGTGTGTTCTGCTATGTATTTATATGTTTTGAAGTCTACAGGCACAAAAGGTAGTGGTGGGTTGCTTGAGGGAGGGATTTTAGTTTCATTGGCGGGGCTGCTCCAGCTGGTGCTTCCTGGACAAAAAAAAAAGACAATTAGGTTAGAACTCAGCAATGATTTTACATGTCTGAACATTGGAAGTACTGGGATGAATTAATTCCCATGCAGCAGAGGAGCTCAGATTTAGGAGGGGTAGTGTGAAAGAAGTGATGGATTTTCTGTCCTGTTGGGGGCCCACCAGCATCTGGTTGGTGAAACCCTTGGCAAACTCCGAATTAGCTGGGAATCCAGTCCAGGCCAGGTTGGATGGGGCTTGGAGCAGCCGGGTCTAGTAGAAGCTGTCTCTGTCCACGACAGGGGGGTTGGAATGATGCAATCTTTAAGGTCCCTTCCAACCCAAACCATTCCATGACTCCATGGATCCCCCCCCAGTTCTAGACAGAGCACTTTTCACTTTGTGTCTGTGACTGGGAGGAAGTCCCACCACCCAAGGGAAAATCTGCTGGAAATTCCGACTCTCTCGTAGGTTGACAGCTTTTCCCTGGTAAGTGGTTGCCTGATCTGTATTTCAGTGAAGAGAAGAATCAGCAGGATGAAGAAGAAAACCTAAAAATAAAGATGTGAAACCACAGAACGGGAGACAACTTGGGCAATGCTGGACACTCACACACCTACACAGGCACTTCCAGTTTGGAATTTGGAATTAAACTTGGTCTAGTTTCGAAGGCAACAAGAAAAAGATTATGTTGTGTCATATTTCTGGTCAGGCTTTAGCAGTAATTTTCTTTTTAACATTCCAACTAAATTTGAGGAAGGGCTTCGTGAAGCTCCTAAAAGTTTCAGTGAAATCAAGAGTTGAGTAAGGGAGGAGAGGGAGGAATTCTTATTCCAGATGGAAGAGAAGCCCAAATGAGTCCAAGAGTTAATTATACTTTTGTCTTATTTGGGCACTTAATACTGACCTCTTTATCAAGTTTATGTTGCTTTAAGAATATTTAGAAGCTGTGCTCAATTTCTTAAGAATTACCTGAAAACCTGTTCAAGAAATAATGTGTCACAGGGAGCTGTACTAAGACTCTTCTTGCTCTTCCACCTCTTCATCTCCTTCTCCCTCTTCCTGCTTCTCTTCTTCCTATTATTTGGGAAAATAGTTGCAGTTACCATATAGGAATTGAAGGGAAAAATAAACAGTCTTGAAATGCAGAGCTCTGCTTTTGCAGCTGTTCTGGTTCTAGTAAATGCAATGTTCTTTGAGATTAAAAAATGGAATTAATGTGTAGAGCTTTTAATGTATAGGGCTTTTAATCTCCACAGTCCAGGGCTTTAGTCTGTGGGGTTAATAGGCAAGTGCTGGAATATAAGAGCTCTCTTCTGAGGGAGGTTAGAACACAGCACATGGCTGAGCTGGAAATAAATGCTCAAGATCAAAATGAGAATGTGAAATACATGTGAGCACGACAAAAAGTTTAGTATTTTTAATTATATGCTTTCTCAGAGCAGGAAACAAGATTCGTGGCACAGGAACTGGACTCTTGAATAACCTAAAAATCATTCAGAACCAGATAATTCAGCCTTGGCTTTATTGCAAAACTTATTTCTCTGTTTTATGTGGAAGAAATGGCACAATTTGCAGACAACAGCCCTTTGCTTCAGTCAACCAAATAAACAGTTATCTGAAAGCTTGAATTTGTGCAACACAGACAACAACCTGTGCTTGTTGTCTTTCAAGAGTAAATGAAGCTTTGGAGTGTTGTTCTATTCTGGAAAACATCTGAAAATTGCTTTGGAAGCTCCTCTGCTCCTTCTCTTCCAGCTAAGTCTTGTCCAAAGGCACTCCCATGTGGACAAATAAGCTTTATATCAAAATGTCATCTCTTCATGTAATGTCTGGGCTGCAAAAGTGGTGTGAATTCCTTTCTGGCATAATTAACCTATCAAATAATATAAAATTAGTTTTCAGTCAGACTGCAGGTTATGTATGAGCAGTACAGACCTTTGGTTTTCCCCTCAGGCACCTCCTGTCTTAATAAGAGTCACACTTGAGTCTCTGAAGTAAAATCCTGCTTAAACATGTGCTTGGAATGGACCTGTTGGAGTCAGATTCTTGGTTTAAATCATTATTTTTCAGGGAAAATCACTGCACTGAGGGGTTATCCCTGCAAAACCAGAAAGGTAATATGAACACCCACACAGGTCAGCTGGAAGTTCTCGTGCCAAAGGAATATCACTTCTTTTGGCATTTACCTCCCGGAAAGGCGCCTTTCATGAGCACTTTTTGGAACAGGACAAGCAACATCTTTCAGATATCCCCAACTCCTGTTCAGAATTCAAGTCAGTTAACTTTTCCAGAAAAAAAAAGAGAAAGGGGATTTTTCTTGCTTGAAGCATTATTTGGTGGTGCCAAGGTGCAAATAACCAGCCTTGATGACCCTCACCAGGAGCCCTCACGCTTTGCCCATGGACACAGGTCTAGAAAACTTGTCTTATGAGGAGCAGCGGAGGGAGCTGGGGGGGTTTATCTGCAGAAGAGGAGGCTCAGGGGGGACCTCATTGCTCTCTACAATGACAGGAGGGGGCAGGGAGGGGGGTTCGCATGTCCCAAGGGACAGGAGGAGAGGGAATGGCCTCAAACTGCCCCAGGGCAGGGTCAGGGCAGAGATCAGAACCAATTTCTCCCTTCAGGAGTGGACAGGCCTTGGGATAAGTGTCCCAGGGAGGTGGTGCAGTCCTTGTGTCTGGGAGTGTCCCAGAGGTGTCTGGATGTGGCCCTTGGGGACATGGATTAGGGGTGATTGTGGTGGTGCTGGGTGAGGGGGGCACTGGGTGATCCTGAAGGTCTCTTCCAACCTTGATGATTCTGTGTTTTGGGGATTCCACTCCAGCTGCCAGGTGCACAAGGCACAGCTCTGACGCAGATACACGTAGATCCAGGCACGTGCTGCATTTTGGAAGTGGGAAGGTGTGGATGTGTCCCCTTAATAACTGCGGGTTTGTCGTGGAAAACAGCCTGAAGTAATAGTTAGTTTTCCTGGGAGCTCTGTACAACATTCCAGGCCTAAACTTGCAGTGCTGGGCAAAGCAGAAAAGTGCATAAGGATTTGCACCTGGGTGAGGAAAATATCTCCTTTACTGCCTAAATTGTCAGAATGAACCTTTCGCACTCCCGACACTGCAAATATAATCAGTGAGGTGTCATTGATTGTCAAAGATAGAGTTGCCTTGGGAGTCCTTGGCAAATTTTATTGAAGACTCTGAAAGACAATTTTCCTTCCATTTACAGTTCTTTAATGATTAAAGGCCTATCTTTGTTCCCGGACAATGAGACTGGGATATGACCAATAATTATCTCTAGCAGAATGTGATTTGTATTTAGTTTAATGAATAAGGATTTACTAACTTCTGAGTGAAGCAATGGGACTGAAAAAGAATTAAATGCACACAAACAAAAGATGAGAACAAAACGTCCAAGTGCACTTACCCCTGTTGCTGCATGTTCTTCTTTGTTTTCCTACACGGGAGATAAAAAAGAAAATGTTAAAAAGGCAAATCAAAGACAGAATAGCAGAGGTCATACAGGAAAAAACAGCAGAAATCAAACACTGAATTTAGGAAAATTATGTGGCATTCAGTGGATTCATTTTGAGATAATGTCCTCCAGATTAACTCACAGGCCACATTTAAACCAAGCTTTTATGCAGGAAAAGGGCTACAAAATCATTAAATTGAGCTCCATTTTTCTCAGTTGTTTCAATCAAACCCATTTCATTGACAAGCAAAGCCTCAGAGCTGAGGCTTTGTTAGCTTGTTCAGGTGGAGGTTTTGTGGGTTTTTTGGTAATTAGCTGGTCTGCAAAATGCAAGTTAAATCAGAATTATAGGGAGTCTTATCTGTGTTAGTTTTCATCACTCAGAATCTGGCTTGTGGTTCTGTTAAGTGTTGTAGGCTGGAACAGATGCCTTGGCTGGGGAATAAGGAATAATACAAGCTGGGTTTAGGCTGTACATTGAGCAGAAATGATGAGAGAGATAAAAGAGAAAAAATTATAAATGTACAGTGAATAGAACTCGATGTCAGACCCTAAGCTGGTCGTTAAGGAAAAGAGCTGATCTCACCCAAAATCCCAAAGAGAAGGGGTGAAAAAAACCAGTGGTTGATCTGAGTTTGCATAGAAGGAGTTGAGACAAGGGAGGGAGATGTAGTGCCAAGGTTTATATATGGCCTGGGGAATTGCTGAGGCAGGATACAGGCTTGCATTATAGCAGGATTTTTAACATGTTTCTAAAATGATTCTGCCCTGAAGGGAGCCTAATCTGTGCTGCAAACTGATTCAACTGGGGCACCACTTAAAAAAACAGCCTAAGCTCCAAGGTAAAATCTGAAGTCAAAATAAGGCAGCAAAAATATAGAAAAATTATTGCCAGCACATCTAGTGACCCTCAGAGCCCTTGCTGCTCCATGTGCAGAGGGGCTCATGGTCCTTTCCTCGAAAAACTCAAAGACAAGGGGATAGACAAAGCCAGGAAAGGGGATACTACATCCAAACAAAATGGTTGCTAATGTTCTCCATCAGAGAACGGGGATTAGGAACGAAAAAAAAAAATTAGATGGAAGTTAAGGCTGAGCTTGATGAAGCGATTAGGGAAGGAATGTTCGGCAACAGGTTTAAGGTGAAGAAAAATTCCATAATCTAGAGAAATTTGAGTGCAGTTGTCTCTCGGTGGCCCAGGCTGAGAGCTGTTCCTGTCACTTATTGCTGGATCTGTGTAAGGAGCTTTCCATTCCAACATTGGCTCTGGGCTTCCAGGATTCTTGTGTGGATGAGGGGCTGGAGCTGCTGGAGCCTGAGGAGTGTCATGTGAGTTCCACCAAGCACAACCTGTTGCACTGTGCCCTTATTGCTGCCCCTCTCAGGAGGCAGCTGCTGCCTTCCGAGTTTTGGTTTTCAGAGGGTTGGGGTCTCTCATCAGTTCCCTCAGGGTCACACCAGCCTGAGACAAAAAGCTGGAGCTTCCAGACTCCTGCACGTCCCAACGAGGGCAGCAGAAGAGTTGGAGAGGGCTGCAGCCTCCACACATGTCCACATGGACCATCACCCGCCATTCCTGCCACCCAGGCACTGGAGGAGCCTCCTGAAGCCTGGGAGCCTCCATGGAACCCAACAACTGAGACAGTCCCAGTTTATTTTGTTTTCTGTCTTGTGCTCAGAGACTGAGGTAACTTTACCTCGCCAGGACTCTCCTAGAATTCTCCCACAGCACTGCCATTTCTCCTGGGAAGCCACTGGAGGAAAGCTGGCTTGGTTACACTCAGCTTGAAGGAGTCATTTTTGAGGTGGTTTGAAATTGGTGCTAAAAAGGGCCAAAATGCCAAGACTAAATTCCCACTGGCAGATTAATTCAGACACAGAACATGAAACTGCCATCTGTCCATTTTTTTTGTGTTGCTTTGTGTGTCCTACGTGTATCCTTTAGGATTTGATACTCCAATGGCAACCTGACAGCCTTTCAGTGTATTTACCTTCCTAAAACCCTGACCAGGTAAGAAAATGTTATTCTAACTTTCTTTTATAGGCATAAAACAAGATGCAGAGACAAAAGGTGAAATTCATCTCGCTGGAGCTGCCTCAGAGTTGTTCTTCTCATCTAAACTCGCCCTCTGTGTGCTGCCTGGAGTGAATGAGGATACCAGAATTCCTACAGAATGATTCATGCCATCCCAACAGAAGTGATAATTGGGATGAACTATAGCAAGGCAGACAGATGCCACATTGCTGAAAGGATTTGTCCTGGGTGACATGAGATGTGGGTGGTGGAACGGGGTGAAAAATGCTTTTTGTGCTCTCTCCCCTCCCTGGGAAACTGAAGGAGAATCTATTTTCCCACTTCCAGCTCCAAGCCACTCTGTGAGAAGGGGAGCAAGGTGCTGGTTGTGCAGGAGTGCTGCTGCCTGATGTCACTGCAAAGCCTCTCAAACGCAGCTGCTGGACACGTTTGCAGACACGTTCCAGCATTCTGCTCTCATTTGAAAAACATCGGAGCACACTGGCAGCCAGAAGGGCAAGAAACCCAACCCAGCCAGGGCTGAACTGCAGTTTTGTGCTGGGCTTCTCTCAAGAGCCGAGGAAAAAGGAATTTGGTGGCACTCACATGTCAGCTGAAATTCACTGAGACGTCAAAAGGGCTTGGGTATAATTTAAGGAGGATTGTCGGTTCCCACTGAGGGCTGTGTCTCCTCATCACCATTTTGAAATTATAATGGCACTTCCCAGCTCCTGAGGCTGGCAGGAGGCTGTGAAAAGGGGCTACATCAGTCATTATTAATAAGGGTAATGAGGGAAGGCTTACAGGGAGGTGTTTCCTCTGCAGCTGGATGGGGAAAAAAAAAGAACCAAACCCCATTTGTTTTGGTCTCTAATGAAGGAGAGGATGCATTTGTGACAGATATTCCCCTGGGATCGTCTCATCTCCAAACCTCAAAGGAAACTGAGAAGTGTGAGGGCTTAGATGCTGCAACAGGCCTGACTCCTTGAGAAGAGTCACCTCACACTGCAGCATCAAAATAAACCTGGCCCTAAATGCCAGAATAAACTCACCCTTCAGTGCCAGAATAAACCCACCCTTCAATGCCAGAATAAACCCACCCTTCAGTGCCAGAACAAACCCACCCTTCAGTGCCAGAATAAACCCACCCTTCAATGCCAAGCTGCCCTGCAGTTGGAGGTGTGCCCACGTGGCTGCAGTGTCAGACCATGACCCCACAGAAAGGAAAACACTGGTCTATGTTTCTCCAATGCCCAGGGGATGCTCCATGGCCTGGAGAAGCCGCTGTCAGATCCGCGACAAACATTAACAAGGAGATTTATGAGCGCTGCAGATGCTGGCGATTTTTTTTTTTTTTCCCACACAGGCAGGACTCAGATGCTGAGCCCTAAATTATTCTCCATAACCAGAGTCTGGTTCCAAATGACGTCCCCAAAAAAAAAAAAAAAAAAAAAGAAAAACCAAGAAAGCTCATGGTAGGAAGTGGCGAAAGGAAACTGTGAAGTTATTTATCTAGGTTTCATGGCATCCTGATATCAAAGAAAATGCATCCAGATGACAGGCAGGGCCCTTCTGCAATCAGCCTTCCCACCCTCGGGCACACTGGGGGGACCTGTGGGTTTAATGTTTCCTGCGCTTAGCACAGGTAAAACCCTCATGCCACAAAGAGAAGGGAAAAATTACCTGTTGATCTTCTGATGGTGCCTGATCAGACTGAGCCTCTTCAGGAGCCCCTTCATCTGCCTTGTCTTCTGTGTGGGCCTCAGTTTCCTCTGTGGCCTCAGATTTTTCCTCCATGGCCTCGGGCTTTTCCTCTGTGGCCTCAGACTTTTCCTCCGTGGCCTCAGACTTCTCTTCCACGGCATCTGACTTTTCCTCCTTGGCATCAGATTTTTCAGTCTCCTGGCAGCAAAGGAGAGGTCATTGTTACCTTCAGAGCACACAATCAGCAATTCATTTCTATCAAAATCTTGACTTTATCATTTTGGGGGGCATTTTTTTTTTTTTCCTAATTTTGTTCCAGCACTCAAATGAAAATCCAGCCCTTCGGGGTTCCTGTGGAAGGAAAGGAACACTCACTGGCATGTGGATCTGTTGGGGTTTGTGTAGGGAAAGCAGGAATTGTGTGGGGAAAACACGAATTCAAGCCCTTTTCAGCACAGCAGATTCTCTCAGTTTTCTATGGAAAATTTAATAGAGTGGATGTTCACCCTGATGGCACATTCAGGCTTCAGGAAGGAAAAAGCATTTTCACCAGCATGAATTCCAATTAAGGGTCATCAAGAAGCTACAGAAAAACAGAAGTAATAGAGGATTTCATGTACAGTCTCAACTTTCTTGCTGAAAAACATCAGGAAACTGTTCCTACAGCAGTCAGTCAAGTCTATTTATCCCAGCACTGTGCCCAAGCTAGAAGGCTCTTTATGTGAAGTCCAGGAGGCTCAGAAAGGTCACCCTGGCTCCCACACTGTGTCAGATAAAAGGAGGCCCTGTATGGCCTTGAGTGGAACAGCAGAAACAGGATGAAATGCAACAGCAGGAAGAGCAAAGTCACATTATTTGGGACAAGCAGTTCTGGGTCAGAGACCGGAAACAGAATTTTCTGTTGCACTTTGGGAGCTTGTTAGTCAGTGATGATCAAGGAAGGAGAGGATGGATGTATTTAAATGAGCACAGAATAACTGAGCCCTGGGTGCGACAGTGAAAGAGGTAACAAATGTGATGGGGCTCTCAGATGTCTCCTCTGGGTACCTCTTTACCATCCCAGTCACTCGGGCTCAAGAAAGAGAAGCTCAGACTGGAACAGGTGCAGAGGGGGCTACAGGAACATTGGAGGGAGTGCAGGGCCTGTCCTATGAAAGGGTGACAAAAAAAGCTTCATTACTTTGATCTATTGAAAGTGATGCTGGGAGGGGATGTGATATATCCCAAAATAGATCAGAGGAGGGACAGGATAAGGAAGAGCTCTGAGGTAGATGCAAAACGAGTACAAATTGGCTCTAAAGAAAAATTCCAATCAGCATTAGTGTGAGATTTTGGAAGGGGTTTGTAGTAAGGAAGCCAAGGCAAAGGACCTAATTGATTAAAAGGAAATTTGGCCCCTTCTGAGAGATGTTGTCTGGTGTGGTTTCTTCCAGCAACAGAGAATTGGGCTCAGGGGAGGTCTTGTCCTGTGCCATCCTGAGTCCTTTGGGCAGAGCAACACATCCCTGACAGGAGACTGGCTCCTTCCTCACCCCTGTGACCAAGCCCTCACAACTCATCCCCCGGTTCCATTTGAGTTTTGCTGCTTTTCCACAGTTTCCTTTGTAAAAGAGAAGCCTCCAGTAATGACCCCCTGTCCTTCAAGCTTCACAAGTCCTCCTCCAGTGTCCCCATCACAGATGATTTCCCCAGCCAGTGTTCCTACCCTACAGAACAATGGCATGGGCACAGCTCTCCAGCTTTTAACCCCAGAGCCGGCTGGGGTGAGTTCTGGCTTAGGGATCTTTGTCCCATGATGGGACCTCAGACACGTCCTCCTGCTGACAAGCTCTGCTGGATGGGGACAAAAATTACAAGGGAGGAGGTTAGGAATGGATCTTTTTTCCTGAAACTTCACTGTCTGTAAGATTTGGTGCTCCCTTGGCAGTTGTCTCCTGAATCATGGAAAACAAGTTTTACAAGTGAGGAATTGCAGTGAGAACAGAGTGGGCACAAAGGCTCCTGAATTCCCCTTCCTCTCCAACTGGAGCAGGAGCCTGATCAAGATTAAAGTTTTAAAAAGCCAAACATTTCTATCCCACACCATTTTCACACTCTGTTACACAGCTGCAGGAATGGTTTTGCCAGCATACGGGGGATGCTCAGGAAGAGGGATGAGCAGCTGGGATTGAGCAGGAGGAGCTGCAGGAAGGAGGAAGGAGAAAAGATAATTTCTTTTTCTGGCAATATCGTCTCATTTCAAGTCCACATAAAACTGTGGGCTAGCTGCAGTCGGTGCTGGTGGCATTGTTATTAAAAAAAGATCTCCAGAAGCATTTGTTTGGCTTAATTTACCTTTTACTTTTCCCCCAAAAGGCCAACAAAATATTTGAAGACTAAAATACGTAGTAACAGAAACGTATATTGAAATTCTCCTTTGTAACATTGTGTTAATACAACACTTTTAAATCAAATGATAACTTCTTAGAGATACTTCATTGGCAGAAGTTCCCAAAATGAAAAGGATGGTGTTGATGAAAACTAAATTCATAGACTCAGGGAATAGTTTGGGTGGGAAGGGACCTGAAAGATCATCCAGTTCCAACCTCCCTGCCATAGGGAGGGACACCTTCCACTAGACCAGGTTGCTCAGAGCCTGGTCTTGAAATAAGTTAAATACATATTTTCAGCATGAATATTAACATTTTAAAATCCACGTACTAAATTTGTTTTGGCAGATCCATAAAACGCATAAAGACCAGAGAAGGCATTCTAATTAAAATGAACCCGCTGTGTAAATCTACCTCAGATGAATCAATACTTACTCAGCTCATGAGGCAAAAAAAGCGTTGTAGCTGAAAGCACTAAACTCTCAAAGCAGCCTGTTATCAGCCAGAACACACACACACACATCCAGAGTTCTTGTTAATTCCATGGAGAACTCTGACATTGGGAATATCGTCGTTACACTGACTCTCCATAGAAACATGGGATTTAATTTTCCACAAATTCTAAAGGAAGTACCATTTATAAAGACTGGCTGGCAGGGCATTTTCTCTTTAAATAAAATGCACACAGGGTAAATTTGTAATTCTAAGCAAACTTAGGAAAAGCCTCCTTCCAATTAGAGATTTAAGCTCAAGTATCTATGGATTTTGGGATATCAAGATTCCGGTTATTTAGATCAAGAATACACAGATTAAAGCTTTAATATATTTAAATGCAATTTAAATATTTAAATAAATTATTTAAATATTTAAATGAAATAGTGAAATATACCTATTCAGGTAAATCGCTGAATTCACTGAGTCTCCCACTGAGCATGAAAGTGGCACTGGCTTTAAAAAGAAATGTCCCCAACTTTGGGAGCAGCTGAGACTGGCACACCTGACCCCAAACCCACAAACTACGTTGACTATAGTCCAGTTGTACACACCTCTTCTATTGGGACCCCACTGCTCCTGTCCCTAATCCAAGATTCAAAGTGATCCTTCAGAAATCTATCGCTGATTTGAGTGATCTTTGAGTCAGGAGCAAAGCGCAGCTGCCCTTAAATCCCAGCCTGCCCTGAAGTGTGTTTGGAAGTGTTCTAGCCCAGATATTCTCTCAGGGGAGAAGGTATTTCACATCAATAGATTAAATTACTTATTAGCACAAGCACTGTGTCTGCTTCTTCTCTTAGAAACATAAAACTGTGCTACTCAGCCCTGTTAAATGATGCTCTAGAGAACACAATAACCAGCGGGATGGGGAGGCAACAGGAGAGAGAGGCTGATGTCAGCTAATTGGCCCTTGCTGAAGTACCAAAGATACCCATTGATTTCCTGTAATGTCACTGGATTTTATGGGCACATTGCACCCCTTGAGGATAAAGATGTACCTGGTTTCATAAAAGCACAGAGCCATGGAATCATGGAATGGTTTGGGTTGGAAGGAACGTTAAAGATCCTCCAGTTCCCCCCCCTGCCATGGGCAGGGACACCTTCCACTAGACCAGGTTGCTCAGAGCCCCATCCAACCTGGCCTTGGACACTTCCAGGGATCCAGGGGCAGCCACAGCTTCTCTGGGCAACCTGTGCCAGGGCCTCACCACCCTCACAGACAAGAATTTCTTCTTAATATCTAATCCAGCTCCACTCTCTGTCAGTTTGAAGTCATTCCCCTTTGTCCTGTCACTCCAGGCCCTCCTAAACAGTCTCTCTCCATCTTTTCTGTAGCTCCTTGAGGCCCTGGAAGGCCACAATCAGGTACCCCCAAGGCTTCTCTTCTCCAGCCGAACAACCCCAGCTCTCCCTGCCTTTCCTCCCAGCAGAGCTGCTCCATCTCTGTGATGCTCTTGGTGCCTCCTCTGGACTCTCTCCAGCAGCTCCATGTCCTTCCTGGAGGCAGCACCACAGTATATAGATTACACTGATACATAGAAAAGCCAGAACCGGTCTGGTTAACTTTGATGTTTATTCGATGTTTCCTACTGAAACAATTACAGCTTTTTATAAGAGGACACTTAAATATAAACAAAGTAGCATGTAAAGGCTACTTTGTGTTTGCTGCTGATGTGAGAAGGATCTCCTTTACATCTGTGTGCATTCAGAGCATCTCCACATGTTTCTCAGAGTCAATGTGCGCCTTGGTGACAACTCTGATGTGTCCCAGACATACCGGAGTCACTCTGTAAGTGTGGATCAACTTGCACATTGAGCTGTGGCACCGTCCCAGCTCCAACCCTGGGCAGTGACTGTTCAACGTAAACAAGTGTATCTGGTGACCAGTTGTAGCCACACAACCCGGGGAGAAGTCAGGGCTACAGAATGAGGAACTGCAGGACTGAAACGTGCGTTTTGCACGGAGCAGTGGCAATTAATTGGCGAAGAATTTCATAACAAGTATTTTGTTGGGAAGCTGTGATTTGTTAGGGAGCCACGAAAGGCTCATCTGGTTCCTTTAGGAAATAGGCTCAGAACAGCCCTGGGTCAGGATCCCGTTGGACTGTGCTGTGAAACAGCACCGTGGTCATTCAAGAGCTTCTCTACTCCTGGTGCAGTATGAGACTGAGGATGGATGGAAAAAGAAATAGAATGTTTTAAGAGAAGAGTATAAAACACTCATATTAATCTTACAAAGATTAATCCCTAGCAAAAATGCCTAGAAAGCAGATGTTTACTGACCTGTGGTGATTCCATGTGTTATAGTTTGCTTCTTCTATGAATTATCACCATATTCCAGACAAAAAAAAGGTACGATTTTTTTAAGAAGGGATTAGAAGGAAACTCTGCCACATGTGTCATCATCACCATCCCTTCCACACCTGACTTATTATCCCGGATTTCTGCCGCTGGAAGTCACTGTCACGAGCCACCCATTGTGCTTGTGCTCAGCTGAGGTGACAGCTGAGTGAGGGGGAAGGTTATTTGTATGACAAAGCACAGCCAACCCCTCACGCAGAGGTGCTGAGAAACACCTCTGCAAGAAATGCTAAAACACTTGTACGTGTCTCTCTCTCAAACAGGAACAGATTCTAAAAGGGAGACGACAGAAATTCCACTTTTTACATGGACTTTTCACAAACGCTCCCACTTATTTCCACTTTCTAGGCTGGAGCCACCACCAAGGAGCAGTTAATCAGTGCAAACCACACTTGCACTAGCAGGAATCTGCCCAGCAGATTGTACCAAACATGTTATTTTCAGCATTTACAAGGTTGTCACGAAGTAGAAACTGTAACAGCCTCTGCTGCCAGCTGGGAAGGAATGAATTCTAAAAAATTATTACTTTGCTTCATCGACATGGTATCTAACTGAGCCTTGCACGAAGGAGCAGATAATCTACGAAGTGGGAAGGTGGGAAAATGCAATTTTCTTTATCTCATTGATTTTCCACATATCTTTTATAATGGTTATAATATGGAGTACCTGCAGTCCTTTAAGCCTTTCGTGGCTTTGTGGATGTTAATTAAATGAATTCTCACAAGACCCTGGTGGGGTAGGCGAGTCATTTTTATTTCCCTGGGTGGGAGATGGCACAGCTAAAGCAGAAAGTTTAAATGACTCCTTATCACACAGGGACTTGGTGTCAGAGACATTTATAACAACCGGGGCTCTCCCCTGGGCGCCTTTTCAGCTGTAGCTCTCAAAGCACTTAGCAAAGGCTCCTTTCCCTCGCTGCTTTTACAGCAGAGGATAAACAGACATCCACAATGATGTGTCGCTCCGAGGTGCTGCACAGTTGGCAGCAGAGTTGGACCAGAAGGCAGATCCCCTGCTCCGAGGCAGTTCCTCAGCCAGGTCACCACAATGCAGCAGAGTTCTCTCCTCACTCTCCTAATTAATTTCTTTTATTGAATCACTCACATTAAAGGTGGCAACATTTTATTACTGTCTAACAGGGTCTCAGGAGAAGGGAGCTATAATGCTCTCTGTCATGAAAGTTCTAGTTAGAAGAAGACTGATAAAAAGAAAACACACCAATGTCTAAAGAGAACACATCAAAAAATAATGGGGGAAAGAAAACCCCACCCCAAAATAACACGGTTTTAGTTTTGCCAGAAGTATGTTAGAACATTGTGAAAATACAGTGGTTGGAGAACCATGGGTGGATTTGCCAGAGAGACTTGGTGAAATCCTGGGTGAGCCTTTGTCTCCTCAGCCCCCAGCCCTGCTGTTGGGGGCCAGCACAAACCCTGTTTGGTGCCCGCAGGGGGAACGGGAGGTTTCTTGTAGCACTACCTAGAAATTGCATCGGGAAATTATGCATCCTTTAAAAGCTGAACATGATAAAATACTGCTTCGTGTCAACAACAACAACAAAACCATCAGCTGGAGCCATGGTAACAAGCCTGCAGTGAAAGAAGGCAAGAAAGAAGGATTTTCTGATATTTACTGAACCAGCCACTTCCCCTCCCTACCCCCACCAACAACACTTTGCTGCACCAGAATCTAAAGTATTGCTTGTGACATGCTGAGTCACTGCCTATGTTCATCTTTTATTAAAATCAAATAAAGGATCCCCCATGGAAGGACAGCAGTGCATACCTTGGTGCCTGGAGGAGGAGCAAGGCCCAGGAATGAATAAATAATATTTTCTTCCTTGGCAGAGAAAAAGGATTCAAAATCCTAAAAAAAAAAAAATAAAAATAAAAAAAAGCTAACAACAAACAAATAAGAGAATTGGCATCAAAAATCAAATAAAAAGCACAGGAGGAAGAGACCAGCCCAGGTAAATCTTACATTGATGAGAATGACCATGAATTTTTACTCCTGCCTGCATTATCTAAGCCCCAGGAAGGAAACACAGATAAAGGGAGTTTCATATAGGCAATAAAATTAATAAATGGGCAAATGTCTCCAGAGACTTACACTTTAATTATACCCCATGGATGTTAGAATCAGATAGAACCAAGTGTCTCATTATAATGTGCCTCAGCTGTGCACTCCGAGGCAAAACTATTCCCACTTAAATGTTAGAATGAAACTTGCTGTGCTTAAGAACACAAAACAGGCCCTCAAAACCCAGGGCACGGCAAATAAAAGACAACACTCAACATGACAGCATGGGTGAAATGATGACAAGGAAACTATTTTAAAGAAAGGCACCCTGGTTAGAAAATGCAGATATTTTTCAGCTCAATTAGCAAAGGGCTGTGCTGTTCCCTCTGACATGTTTGTACCAACCAAAATGTCTTGTCCACATGGGAACAGATAAACCCTTATGTCAGATGCCTGTTTTCAATGCTGATATATCTGGGAAGATGTGAGGGAGGTCTCCCGTCCTGCCTCTAGAACTTGTAGGGTCTTCACTGTTTTCACCTTTCAATTAAGGAAGCTCTGCTGTCACTGTTTTGTCCCTGGAAAGCTCAGGGTTCACATCTTACACAGTTAAAAATCAATGTGTGTTTAAGATCCCAGCAGAAACTCTGGCCCACAGTCACACCAGGTCTAGGACAGGGGACTGATCCCGTCGGCTGAGTCCTACACTACTGCCTTGACCACGTTATCACCCTTCTTCTAATCCCAAATAACTCCAAAAATAGAAGCCTGTAAATAATAAGGTGCTGAGTCATCCTTGAGACTTGCTGGGAAAGCTGGGTTAGACCCCACTTGTTTCATTGCACCATTTCAGTGTTTCCAGAGAATAAATTACTGGCCAAGAGTAATCCCAGGGAAGAGCTGGAGTGGATGGTTCAGCAGTCACCTTAATGTCAACAAGACTGGACTCAGTGACATTTCAGTCCAGTTTGGAAGAGCTTAACAGACATGATAAATGACAGCCCATTTCACCAGTTTATCTGGGGGACAGATTGGCTTTCACACAGTCACTGGCAGTGGGAACTGCCTGGCTGGGAGAAGCCCTGGAGCACATTTTGGCCTGAGCAGGCAGAAAAGCTGCTACTGCCCCAGGCCTCCCATCGCTCAAATGATCTGTTTGCTGTTCTCCTGTTGCTGTGGGATTCCCCTTCTCATCTAACCCAGGCAGGGTCTGCAACCTCACCCATGAACTCTGGGGTAATGCAGCAAACAAGAATACGAGGATTCTCTGCAATTGCAAGGGCTGGAATTTGACATGGCCATGAAAACACAGGAGACCTGTGTCCTCCACACACCAAAAGCTCCTAAAGCAGCCTGAGCAAAGTATGGCACAACATGCCAAGGTCTGGCACAACAAGAGAAGACAGTAATAAGGAAAGGCCACGAAGTGGACTTGATATTTTGTGCATCATTTTGAGGAAAAGAAGCAGATGGGAAGTGTATTAAAAATCACCAGAAACACTCAGCATTGGAGACAACCAGACCTGAGGGCTAAAGCAAGAGGTGTGAACGACCAGACAACCCCTTATCAGAAGGGGATACATCTCCTATCACGTCAGATGTTCTTTGGCAGTGGGGAATGTGCAGTGACACCCCACAGGAAAATGTGGCATCTCACAGTAAATGGAAGGTCACGTATTTCCTCACACTGAGGAGGAAGCTGTTATGGATTAGGTAAGGGATGAAGGAATGATTACAGTGATCATGGAATAGTTTCTCTGTTGCATATTTGCACTCTCGCTTTCCCAACGGTGACCAAAGCAAACGTTGCCAAGGCAGGCAGTGGGAAAACTGAGCAGTAACAATTTGTTTCAGGTAAGAAATATTATATCTGTGTGAGAAGAAATAAACGGTCTAGCAGGAGGGTACTGGTGTCATTTGTCAAGTGGACATCAATGGAAAGTTCTTCCCCACATGCCTGATAGGACACCAGGTCAGAGAGCAGAGAGAGGGCATGGAAACACCACCCTTGGACTCTTTGAATTCTGGTGGCCAAAGCCCCAGGCAACACCACTTGACTTCAGGGTCCCTTCCAACCCAAACCATTCTGTGATTCTATCACTCATGGAACTGCTACAGCTAAACCCATGGAAATACAGGGACCTCCGGAGGCAAGGTACTGCAGCCTGCTATTGGAGCAGGGCAGCTTTAACGATGATCCAGTTCCATCCCCTTGCCATGGGCAGGGACACCTTCCACTAGCCCAGGTTGCTCAGAGTCCCATCCAACCCAGCCTGGAACACTTCCAGGGATGGGGCAGCCACATGGCCAGGGCCTCACCACCCTCACAGCCAAGACTTTCTTCCTGATATCTAACTAAACCTATTCTTTCAATTCAAAGCCATTCCTCCTTATCCTGTCCCTCCAGCCCTTGCAAATAGCCTCTCTCCATCTTTCCTGTAGCTCTTTCAGGCCCCGGAAGGCCACAATCAGGTCACCCCAAAGCTTCTCTTCTCCAGGATGAACAATCCCAGCTCTCCCAGCCTTTCCTCCCAGCAGAGCTGCTCCAGCCCTGGGATCCTCTTGGTGGCTCCTCTGGACTCTCTCCAGCAGCTCCATGTGCTCCCTGTGCTGTTCCCAGGGTTGGAGCAGCTCTGCAGGGGGGTCTCACCTGAGGGGGTAGAGGGGTACAATCCCCCCCTGCCCTGCTGCCCACAGTGTTTTGGATGCAGCCCAGTTTGGTTTCTGGGCTGCAGGTGCACTCTGCAGCATCAAATAAAAGTCTATTAATTCAGAGATTTTTTTAAAAGTATGTACATGGGAACTTTTTTCTACAGTTTTTGGCTTATGGAGAATAGCAGAGATTTCAGCTCACAAAGAAAAACAAAAGTTTAATTCCATTTCTTTCCTAGTTTTCTAGAGGTTTGTTTTTTTTTTTTTTTGTTAAGCAAAAGCAAAAACAAGGGCAACAGAGTGCTCAGTATATTTAGCAAGTGACACAGATGCAGACTCTGTCTAGACATGAGCAAAGAAGCAGCTTAAGGAAAAGATCAAATAAGGACATATTTGCAAACACTGATGGATTAGGATGGGTACTTGTAGCTGGGATACAAAATGAATCCATTTGTAATCTCTTTCTTCAAGTGGCAATACCAAAATCTGAGAGAAAAATAAGATTTGAGCTATTTATAAGACAGTCTTAAGCTTCTCTGACCTCAAGGAAAAGCTGCTCCTAGTCGATGTACCTTCACAAAAATGCATCCATAAGAAAACCCCATTTTACAGAGGAAGTTGGGAAGTGGTCTTCCAGAAGATGCATAAAAATATCAGCAGAGAAGCAGATTAGCAGCAGGACTGCATTTACTTGCTCGTTATGTCACTCTATTCCAGCACAAAAAAGAAGACTCCTCACCTGTCCCTCAGTATCCCCTCTTTCCTCACCACCACCACTCCCAAAATGTCACTGAAGTGCAGGAGAGGACATTGGAGAAGGTCTCAAAGGAGCATTTCTCTGAGGCAAGAACCACTACACTATTCCTGGCAGGTGTTTCCCTGATCCATAGGTAATGACCTTCAAGGAGATAATGAGACAATCCCCTGAAAACTGTGTGTTTTCTGACGTCTGACTTCAACTTTCTTTGCTGCATTTTTTTCCTCATACATCTTGTCCCACCTCTAGTGGGTGTGGAGCAGGAGGTATTTTACAATATCCTGGAAGTGTGGGATAATTCATGCAGGAATACACCTCAGGAGAACATCTAAGCCAACCTCCTGCTCAAAGCAGGGCCAATGCTGAATTCGGACCAATAATATTTGAAGGTTGTCATGTCTCTCTCCAAATCTCTCCTTCTCAGGGTGAGGGAGGAAAAGAGTGAGCTCAGAAAACAGAGTGAGCAGAAATGAAATGTATTATCAGATCCGACCTACAGCAATAGTCCTACCTGGGAATGAAGAAAGAAAAAATCAGTGGGAAGAGAAAATTAAGAAAATGAAAGAGAAAATATCCTACCAAAAAAAAAGAGGTGTAAAGAGTTTGACATGTCAAGCACAGCAAAATGAGGTTTAACAGAGGATATGATCCCCAGTTACAAATACACTGGATTGGAGCTGTCGCAGGTGAAGGATGATTTGGGCACAGCAGGAAACCGGGTACGAATTCAAGCTCTCCAAATGTCACAAGGCTGAGGCCCTTGAAGACTCTCTCCTAAGCAGAGCAACATATTTGGAAAGGCCTTCCCTGAGTTCAGGAGACGGGGCCGGAGTCCGTGACTCAGACAGACCTTCGCAACTCTCAGGCCTGTTTTTAATGGAGCAGAAGTGGGACACGAGCAGTTGTCTCATGTAAACCTTAAACAGCATAGAAACAATTCTGGGTTTCAGAACTCCGGGAGAGGGGGGTTTGCAGCAGCCTGGCAGCCCCTGGCCATGTTCTCCGCCAGCCACATCATCCCACGTCACACTCCCCGTGCAGCTCCCCCGAGGCACCTTCCCCCGGGGAACAGGGAAAGGCTGGTGTGCTGAAGGGGATCTCATCACCTTATCTATTTGGAAATAATGATGCCATGAATTAGTCTCCGTTATGCACCCACTGGGATCATTAGCTGTGAGCTTTGGGAGCTGGGTACATTAGAATTCTGGAGAGTTCTTGGCTAATTGTAATTTTGATTTAGTTTTTTAAATCAGTAGCTGCAGCTCCTTCCCCCGTGGAGGTGTCTTTGCAAAAGGACTATTTCTTCACTTAAATTTATTTCGAGATGTAGATTATTTGGCTTCCTGAAATAGCTTCAGACATGGAATAAAAACTTTGTATTTACTATTTACTGGCAAGGCTGGCCAGCTGCAGCAATTTATAAGGCAATCACTCTTTAATTCCCTATATAAACTCTCCAGGGAACACCAGAAATATTTATGGCAGCATCGGCTGCCACAAACCCCAAAGTAAAATATATCAAATTATACTTTTCATTGGTGCAGACTGGGTGCTGAAATGCACAGGAACTCCAACACCCCAAGTTCTCTTTTAAGAATCCTATGAGAAAACTGTGGGGAAAAAAACTGCTCTCCAATACTTTTACTACCAACTTTTGCTCTGGGAGCAGTGAAATTAATTCTGGAAACTTAGTGGCATGTAAATCCCTTCTCTCCCAGTACAACCTTGCAGTAGTTCACACTGGATTTGTGCAGTAACTTAAAACTGGGCTCACTATGTGAGCTGCATTTCAGGGTGCTTTGCAGGTTCATTCCAGTGATCACATCACAGACTTTGTGCTTCCACCCAGACTATGAGAAAAACAAGGCCTCAGATTATCTCTTTTGATTCACAACCCTAATATTCAGGCTGGCACAGTCCTATCTGTCTGTGGTTTGAACAAACTGTCTCAAGAGAAAGAAGCACATATGAAAATACAGAAGTATCTGGTGAGCACTACAACGTCTGTTATGAAGAGCTGGATATTAATTGAATAAGCAATATAATTTCAGCAATTCAAACCACATACTAGAACTATCCCGGTAAACAATCATCCCTATTTATTTGCATGGTATAATGGAAAAGAAGGATTCCTGGTCACAGCCTCTGGTGCCTCAGATGTCTGCTTGACAGTCCAGACGAGTCTGTGTCAAACAAACAGAATGCTAACACTTTCCATGCAAAATTAATTTAATGGTTTCCCTCCACGTGTACTCTGCTCTTGAAAATAAATAATCTTTTGGGGTTTTTTTTTGTTTTTTTCTGTGGTTAAAAAGGACTGTTCTTTCACAGTGAATCTCAAATTGTCTTAGGGAAAAGGGTCACTTTCCTGCGGGTATTTAAACATCCAAACAGTTTCTTACCCCACAGTACCGCTCCTCATTAAAGATCTGTGGAGGGAGGGGAATTCCATTTTGAGGCTTTTTTTCTCCTGGGACATTCTCTCTCATCCATTTCCTGTTGTCCTCATCCCCTGCTATGTCCATCTGCTGAAAGTCAATCTTGTTGGCCTCCAAAAAGCCCACGACTTCTTGCTGCTTCTTTTTTATCTGGGGAGGAAAGGGGAAAAAAACAATTCCTTCTTTAAAAAGAAAATTGCTCTTAGAAGAGGGACTCGTGCAAGTATGTCAAGTTTACAGAATCCCAGGATCATTTAGGTTGGGAAAGACTCCAAGATCAAGCCCAACCTTTGGCCATTCGCCACTTTGTCAGCTAGACCAGAGCACTGGCATGTCCCATCATTCCTTGGACACCTCCAGGGATGGGGACTCCGCCACCTCCCTGGGCAGCCCCTTCCAAGGCCTGACCACCCTTTCAGTGAAGAAATTCTTCCTGAAAGTTGGAAGTTCCTGAAGCTGGATCCAGTACTCCAGCAGCCCTCAAACTTTTCAGCACCCAGAGCCCCGTCACCCCCCTCCATACACCCACCCCCAGCTCCTTTCTTTCCTCCTCGGAAGCACTGATACCTCCATCTAGGAAATGAGATTCAGCAGGAAGCCTCCCACCCTGTTCTCAGTCCCATGAGTGTGGTGTACAGATGCCTGAGCTAATCCTGCCTGAGGTCAGCACAGGTCTGAGAAGGTACATATTCTCCTCAATATGTACCAACCTCCTTTTCCCTGCTAATTACATGTGACATTTAGCTCTCCACAAGCCACGTTTCTCTCTGTCCCTGTTCTTTGATGCTGAGGCGTAATTAAATGTCACAGAATCAGAGCCATGGAATCATCAGGGTTGGAAGGGACCTCTGGAGACCACTCAGTCCAATCCCCTGCCAAGGCAGGGTCACCTGGAGCAGGTGACACAGGAACATGTCCAGGTAGGTTTGGAATGTCTCCAGAGAGGGAGACTCCGCACCCTCCCTGGGCAGTTTTTCCAGTGCTCTCCATCCTCCATGGAAAGAAGTTTTTCCTCATGTTGAGGTGGAACTTCTTTGTTTTAGTGTATGGCCATTGCTCCTTGATCTATAACATATAAATATGAGTGAAAGGTCATGAAAATCCAGTAGAGCACAACTCCTGTGATTCACCATTTCCCACATTACAGAATGACATTGAAGTTGGACCAGGAAGAACGTATTAGATACAATTAAAATGTATTAGACACAGTTTCTGTGATGCCTAGAGATCCTTCCTGGCCCTTATTCCCTTTGAATAGTTCTGTACAGACCTAGAATGCAGGCATCAAGCCTATATCCCATCCCTGTACTCTGAAGCCATAATACCCAGCCTAATTCCCTAAAAAAGGAATGCTACTCCTAAGCCACACTTGAAGAACTTGCCATCTGACTTAGCCTGAATGATGCATCAAGGTGATTTTGACATATGAGCCATCTCATGATTCGAAACCACGTCTTCCACACATCAGACAGCTGAACACCTGAATTTAAATGACACCAAGCTGGTGTAAATCAGTCCGAGACAGGAAATGAAACGAGAAATAAATCATGGATTATGTATTTCTATAATCTAATAAAACAGAAGAGCTGAAGTAAAGCGATAGCCTGTTATCCTGAAAGAATGAATTTGCATGAATAAGAATAAAATTTCCCAGATTATTCTGAGTTGAAAAGAACCCACAAGGATCGCTGAGTCCAACTCTTAAATGACTGGCCCGTATGGGCGTTGATCCCACAACCCTGGTGTTGTTAGCACCGTGTTTTAACCAACTGAGCTAATCTCAGGGTCAAGCTTTCCTTATATAAATAAAAAAAGCATCTATTCTTGCTTGTAAAAAACCAACAAAAATAAAATGCTGTCCGTTTTTATGACAACAATAGAGGTTTACGGTGAGCTGGAAAAAGCACATCACTTTGAATGGAACCACTAATCCAAAGTGGTCAGAACCCAAAGAGTTGACAGAGCCCAAAGGTGCTTATTTACATTCATATTTCAACTTTTAAAACAGAGATAATTGTATTAATGGCTACTTAGCCGCACAGTTATTGCCAGAACACGTTCGGGTGGCAGAAAGGATTTTTTGGAGGAAGTGGCAGGATAATATTTGTATGAATGGTTAATAAAATCTGCACAAGCCAGTAACAGGAGTTTCATCACATGCTCTGACAGGCAGGGAACTCAAGTGCTGTCAGCTGCAATTCCAGTGTCAGCTTGTCCCCTTGGACACAGGCACAGCAGTAGATACAGCTCCTGGAATAGCTGCACATGGATAGTGCCTCTGAGGAGATAATGGAAACAGAGCTATAGATTCTGTGCTCCCCTGCTTATGGCTGGAGCTGTAACTTTTAAACCTGGCTTAGCAGTTCTTCTTCAGTTTGAGGTTCATAATACACAGGAGGCTCAGGCTGCACCAGGTCTGAAAGCAAAAATCAGTCAAGGGTTGTGTAAAAAATTAATGCTGAGGTAAACCAGTCAATTACATGGAATTATGCAGCATCAGGAAAAGGCAAGATGTTTCTTATTATGACAATAACAATAAACCAAGTAGCAGCTGTGCTATGTCTCAAGGCTCACCATTACCAGGGTTTAGTCAGAGCAAACACTTGGGACACACACTAAGTGTGAAAGTAGAAAGCAAACCTTTGCTGTGGGTGACAAAAAGCACTGGGCAACAGAAAGAATGTCTCCAGCAATCAGCAGTCAGAGGGGGAAATTGAGAAGGTAACAACCCAGAGGACAAGCAAAGATCTTCCCAGAACGGATGAGATCGTAGGAGCTTGTTTGTGTCCTCACTTGTGTCTGAAGGCATGGGAAGAATTCAAATTGCTTGGGCATAGATTACTTGGAAAGGGGTGGTGAGCAGGATATTCTTTCATCAAGTCCATTTTCCTTTTCAACAAAGCTTAAGTTCCACCATCCCTGGCTGTCCATTAAAATAATAAAACACTGTTTTGAATCATTTCTGTCTAGCTAGAGGGTAAGAGTTGACCAGAGGAATTGTGGATGTCCCATCCCTGGAAGTGCTCAAGGCCAGGTTGGATGGGGCTCTGAGCAACCTGGTCTAGTGGAAGGTGTCCCTGCCCATGGCAGGGGGTTGGAACGAGATGAGCTTTAAGGTCCCTTCCAACCTAAACCATTCCATAACTCTGTGAAAAGCTACAGATAATACTGTTTTCATCATCATCATCTCTATCCTCAGAGTGTAGTGCATTCCTGGTGATCAGCTGCTCATGGCAGAAGCAAATAGTCAACATTTTACAACAAGAGGAACAGTTTGAAGCCATTGCCCCTTGTCCTGTCACTCCAGCCCTTGGAAATAGTCTCTCTCCATCTTTCCTGTAGCCCCTTCAGGTCCTGGAATGCCACAATCAGGTCACCCCAAATTTTCCCTTCTCCAGCTGAACAATCCCAGCTCTCCCAGCCTTTCCTCCCAGCAGAGCTGCTCCAGCCCTGGGATCCTCTTGGTGCCTCCTCTGGACTCTCTCCAGCAGCTCCATGTGCTCCCTGTGCTGTTCCCAGGGTTGGAGCAGCTCTGCAGGGGGGTCTCCCCTGAGGGGGCAGAGGGGCACAATCTCCCCCTCACCTCCTGCCCACGGTGCTTTTGATGCAGATTTGAAGGGGGGAAAGTTCATAAAACGCCACCAAAATCACTGGGAATAATGGATTTTAGAGGTGCCCCAACCATGAGCAGCAGTAAGCAAGACTTTGGAAGACCTGAACCCACTTTCTCCCATGATTTAGAACCTTGCAGGATATTCCGAATTCCTAAACACCTCTGTGACCAGCAACAAAACAATTTTATTTTTTTTACTACTTACTACTTGCTATTACTTTACTACATTTAGTGCTTTTTAGAGCTATAAATAAGCTCCCCACTTAATGAACAGTTCGATTTCAGCTAAGTTTGGAGGAGGAAGATAATGAAGCTGAAGATATTTAAAATAAACTTCTGAATACTCAAGGGCCAAAATACAGATTAGACCCACAGTGAATTAGGTCATTCAAGCATCTGATCCAGAGCACCACAATGTCACTGGGTTCACTGCAATCACTTTTACAAGGTTCTTATTGACACGAAAACAAGTAACACTGAGTAGGATGACAATGTTGTACAGAGAATAGAAAGGTTTTTCATTCTTTACCAATGATCTGATTTACACCAGAGGAGGCTGGACCCATCCTATTTGAAATTCAAAACCAACACCACACATTCGATGGACACCAGGCACTTTGAAGAGATCACTAGTTTAAACTTCCAATTTAAACTCTTTAGGGATTAAATTAATTCTTCTCTGGAAAAGCTGTACAAGGCTGATACAAAATTTACTTCTAACAGGATTTCAGTGACACACTGAATTTTGTGCTAACTCCTTGCGCGGGTGAATTTTATTTGACGTGGCCTAAAACTCATTAAAGGTTCATCGGAAGGATACCTCCCATCCACGTTCCTCCGGAAACGTGGAAAACTGCTCCAGCTGAACGCTTGGCATTGCAGTTCTGAATCACTGGTGGGAACACATGCTGCCTTCTGAGATTGCTGCAGCTACACACACCCCCAGCACACCAGAAGGGAGGAAACACTGAGGCACGTTGCCATGTGAGGATTCCATGCTCTTCTTCCGGAGTCTCCAAAGGAGACCAAAACAGGCCGAACAGGGGCAAAACTACTGCCCATGCACAGCGTATGGCAACTTATAAGGCTCCTTGAGCAGCAAATGAACGATTCCAAATTAGCAAAGCTGAAGTTTCCAACTTCCTCTCCTTTTCTTTTCTTTTCTTTTTCTTTTTTTCCCCCCTTAAGTTTCATTATAAAAAAGAAGGAATGCTAAATGTCAATAGTAAATTTAGAGCGTCAGGCTCAGTGGGAGAGCTGCAAACCTCCTCAGCAGTATTCCAGTTGGAATCTTGGTGAAGGGCCCCCCGTTTGTTTTCTAGAGACGATGGTCCCATGAACAGGGGGTGCTTTTTGGAGGTCTTCCACTCTGGAAGCTTCTTAAAGAAGTGGAGGTGGTGCCAGGGAGACAGAGATGTAGTTACAGCCCTGTGCAAGCACCAGCCCGTTTGTTTAGCAGTGTCATTGGCAGTGAGTGAGTGCCAGAGGAAAACTGAAATCTGAGCTCATCTGGGAACTGGATATAAAAGGAAACAGTCCTTTCCCGGTTCCCACCTCCCACGGACTTCCAACCTCCCTACTATTCACATGCCCTTCCCTTCAGCTGATACACTCTGCTGACAGCTACAGCAGTAGATCTCAATGCTAAAAATCATCAGTGTAACATTTCAAGAGACACACACCCCCCCAAAAAAAAAAACCCCAAAAGACAAACCACCAGGCAAACCAAAAAACTCCTCAAACCCAGCGAAAGTGGGAAAGGGGGTGGGGAAGAAATTTTCCCGCATAACTTTATTCAGCTCCAGGCTCTTTCTCCCCTTTTGCAGGAGGAGTGTCCTAGAGCCTCTTTTAAAAACAAATACATTATTTTCTACTGCAGACAATCTGCCTTCGCTTCTGTGAAAATACAATATCCACTTTGTCTCTCTTCAGTGAATATATATTGCATATAGTTTTCCAAACGCCAGTAGATCTATTAAATGACAGATAATTTAGATGTAAGTGTCATAACTGTAGCAAAAGCTCTCATGCAAGCCAGACTGCACTAACAGGAATTTTCTCTCCATCTTGAGCAGCTTTCAAGAATAAGGTGGTCAGTGCACAATAACAATAAGATTTATTACTGCTAAGAATTCCAGTGGGTTTTTTTCTCAAACGCAAGCTCTGTCCTGGCATCTTCTGGGCTAATTCCCCACCCTGATCCCAGCAGTAAGAGGATGTTAAAGGAGTCACCTACCGCTGTAGACCCCGAAGATGTGGCCACAAAGACTTTGATCACCATGTTGGCAGTGATGGAAATGAATCAGCAAGTCACCACGATCCCAAGAGGAATTCGGCAGCTCCTGGGCTAACCCGGGTCCTAAATGGATGCCCCCTCCCCCAGGCAATCCAGCGGCTTTGCCCTCTCCCCGGGGTCCCAGGTTTTCCCACTCCATTGGCTCTCAGGTATTTTGGGACGAGGATTGGTCCGTAAGAGGAGCCATAGCAAGGGGTTTGCACCTGCCTCCGGCCTTATTGCATTAGATTGACAGGGTGGCAGCCCAAAAAAGGCAAGGGAGAGTAGTGCACCAATGAGACAGGGCTGGAGAAATATTTGGGCGAGGGGGAAGGGACAAGCGAGAAGGGACAGGGAGCTGGGGGCAATCACAAAGTTGTCGGGTCGCATGGACACTGTCGCTGCTGTCACCTGCACTAAAGAGCTTGTGCCCTTTCCCTGATCACAACCAGGCTTTGGAGCTGTAGCTGGAAAATTCGGATTATAGAAGGGGAAGGAAGAAAGGGAGGGCAAGGAGAGCATAGATGCAGAAGTAATTATAGCAGAGATCACATTGAAATAAGCCTTGGTTACGAACGCTCTCAGCTTTAAAGAATTCAGTTCATCGTCCTCGCTGCAGGCTCAGGGACTTCCCTCCCTGATACTGAGCGGGCTGATTTGGCTGACTCCGTGCCCCCAGAACCTGCAGTTGCCTCTTCTTCCTATTTTTGCATCGCCAGGCAAAATTTCCAGGGCACAAGGTGAAAGAAGAGGTTCAGAATACTTGGGAAACTTTTTTTATGCAGGATGCTCTTTTTCCATCTGGTTGTTGCCTTCTGCCCCAGAGGTGGCCACAATTCAGTGGCTGTCTGCACATATTTGTTCAAGGAGGTCTCTGAGCATGAGAGGTATTTCAAGAATGTTAAATGATAACAGACTACTTTCAAATTTTAAGGGCAAAGTTTGTTTCTGCTGTAAGCGAGCAACGTGAGCTCAGTAAAGCTGTCCCTATGCCGGAGATGAAACTGGCCTAGGTTTTAAATGTTAAACATGTTAAACTTCACATGTTAAGATTGAATATAGCAGTGTCCTGAAAACACGTACAATGGAATATAACACTTTATTTCTAGGATTGATTAGGTAGGACCAAACGCACTACTAAATAGCAATAAAGTAAGTAGTAAAGATGTTATTAAAAGGAAGGTTTTTTGCCTGTGCAAGCCCTTATGTGAAGCTGGAAATGCAGTAGTCCATGTATGGAACTGGGATCCTGAAAACCCTTGCTGAAAACTAAAAATAAAACTATGGATAGTTTATACTGTGTGGCTCACCATCTGTCAGTTCTTTTTACTTTTGAGAGACAACAGGAGGTCTGGCAAAAAGCCTATTAAAAGCAGGTGTTTTCAGAGCATTTTCCTGTCAAACAACAACAACAACAAACCCTACATAAGTGAAAAAACCTAAATTGCCACCAGAAGTTGTTTTACATGCTTGTTTCCCAGGAGATTTTGGATGTGAGTATAGCCTAGGAGATGAAGGACCATTTGGAACTTAACGTTTTCAAGTTATTTGGTTATTAGTGCTCTGAAGAAGTACAGCCAAAGGATGCAGTGGTCATCGGTATCAAAGCATACAGATAAGCTTTGTGATAAATGCTAATAATGTGATAGATGCTAATAATTTTACAGAATCACAAAATATGCTACGTTGGAAGGGATCCACAAGGTCATCAAGTCCAACTCTTAGACCTGCACAGGACCATCCCCAAGAGTCACCCCATGTGCCTGAGAGTGTTGTCCAAAGACTTCTTGAGCTCTGTCAACCTTGGTGCTGTGACCACTGCCCTGGGGAGGCTGTTCAGTGCCCAGCCAACTTCTGGGGGAAGAACCTTTTCCTGAGCTCCAACCCAAACCTGCCCTGACACAACTTCAGGCCATTCCCGCCCATCCTGCCACTGGTCACCACAGGGAAGAGATCAGTGCCTGCCCCTCCTCTTCCCCTCACAAAGAAGTTGTAACCTCAGTTTGTACTCAAAGCAGGAAATATTTGCAACATCAGAAGTCCACAGTCAAACCCTGGGGCAGAATTGCCAGTGAACTCTCATTCCTGCTCTGCTTCACCCCTGAAACCCTCACTGACCCCCATGTGAAGAAGCCATTCCTGGAGCTACGGGGAATGGCAGGTGAGGGCTTCAGGACACAACTCCCATCCCAAGGAAAACATCACTTCATTCTGAAGGGCTTTTCCCCCTTTTCCAACATAGGAATGTTTAGTTTAAACATGGGTTTGGGGCCTGTTGGGTCTGGTGACTGAGCTCTGAGGGCCACAGGCTGTGACTCCACACGTGAGGCGTCTCCATGGCCACGGCACAGTGGGGCCCCACGTTGCCAAATTCCCATTAATATCCCAGTGGGATATGGAAATATGAGCGTGGAAATACACACACAGGCACTCTGCCGGGTATGGGGTGAGGGAAGAGTGAGGGAAGGGGTGAGACCCCAGTCCTGGGGCGCTGCCGCCATTTCCCACAGCAACGGCGACGGAGGCCGGTAATGGCGGCGGGGGAGACGCTCAGGAGGCCGTGAGGGGACGGCACACACCAGGGTGGGGAGTGGTGGAGGAGACTTATTGAGAGAGCAGGGGACAAGGTGGGAACCCTTGCCTGGGGGTGACAGGGAGAACGGAGCAAGGGGGTGGCCGGTTGGGTGGCAGGACATGGGGCTGGTGAGGGATTGGCTCTGCAGGGGGGACACTCAGGGGACTGCCAGGACATGGGGCTGGTTGTGGGATTGGCTTTCCAGGTGGGAAACTGAGGGGGCTTCTAGGACATGGGGGAGGGCTTCCAGGATGTGGGGCTGGGTGTGGAACTGGTTGCCCAGGTGGGACATCTGACAGGGCTTCCAGGACGTGGGGCTGGGTGTGGGATTTGCTTTCCAGGTGGAACATTGAGGGGGCCGCCAGGACATGGGGTTGGGTGTGGAATTGGTTCTCCAGGTGGGACACTGAGGGGCCTTCCAGGGCACGGGGGTGGGTGTGGAAGTGGCTTTCCTGGTGGGACACTGAGAGGGCTGTCAGGACACTGGGGGATCTGTGAGGGCTCTGAGGTTCCTGAGGCAGTCGGACTCCATCAGCCCCTGGGGTTCCCTGTGTTCCTGGGGCTGCTGGGCTGGAGGAGGAGCCAGTGGCAGGTCAGGGGGTCCTGGATACACCCTGGCCCTTCCTTAGGGATCTGGTGGGCCCTGGCACGTGGCTCAGCTCCCCCGGAGCTCAGGGCTCGGCTGCTGTTCCGTGGGGCTGGAATTCACACCGTGCTCTCCTGCCTGGGCTGCCCCCTCCTTTACTTACTCTTTTCTTGCAATCAGATGACAATTATTTCTTCCCTGTGACAGTTTTGCAGTTTCTGGATGCTCGAAATGGCATTTTCATCCCTGTCAGATGGGATGGCCCTAATTATTTTTGTTCCTGCATCTTGTCAACATAAATTCTCCTGGTGTTTGTCCATTCCAGCCCCCGCTTCAGCTCCTGCCTTTTTTCCTCTATTGCAATATCTTTCATTTCATTTCTCTGTTTCTTGTCCTTCACCCTTTGTTTTTCTGTCTTCTCCTTTTCCATTTTATTTACTTTTCAACACCTGCTCTCAAAGTTGGATGAGGAGGTTCAGCCCACACTTCTCATCAAAACAAATTAAAGCAGGCCTTTTAAGTTTAATTTCAGCTAATTTGTTTTAAAGACAAATTGCCTAGAAACTGTTGGCAGAGCCAAATCAAATTTAAACACAAATACAAATCTATGTACCAAGCTGGGCTTTGCCTAATGCTCAAAATATGATTTCTCATCTCTTTGGAGTTATTGCACTGCCTCAGATTTAGCAGGACCCTGTCATTCCTCAGTATTCCACAAGGAAAAGTTGTTCTTGTAAAGGAATTAAGAGTAATGAAACTGTTTTGCCTCAACCTAAAATGTTTTGTGCGATCCTGAATTACGCTTTTTAATTTTCCTGGGGAGTTATGTGATTCCCCTCCCTCCCGTAAGAAATTTAATTTAATAATTTAAAATGAAATGCCACCACAAAGCAAAAATGCCAACAAAAGAATTAGAATGTTCCGAAAGTAACTTCTCCTATTTTTTTTTGCTTGCTCAAATCCATCTGAACCAAAAGATCATTTTAATACCCCTCAAATTTCTTTTACACAGTTGCCATGCCTGTTTCAGAGACCCCCAAATATACAACTTGTTCAACTACTGAATGAAATTCTTCATCTATAAAACTGTGATCTGAGTAGTCTTCATGTGATAGTAAGAAAATTAAATGGACTGGACAAAATCCCAGGAAATAATTTTTATCACAACCACGGCTTTTATTAAATTGTGAGGTTTTATTTACAAGCTTTTACAAATTTAAGAAAAGCTTTATTTCAGTCCTAAGTCAGATACTCTGTTGTGCTGCTTTAGGTGCTTCTTTATCCTCTACATACAATATTAATATGGCAGTTAAACTGGTTTTTGTTCTATTTTAATGCATAAGTTAACTTTGTGATCTGATTCACTGCCTAATTCTCCAAAAATATTACTAAATGATATTTTTATGACGTGGATGGAAAGTTAAAAAGACTACAAAAGCAGAGATAGAAACACTCAGTTTCTGGAGACTCGAACAATTCCTTTTTTTTCTTTAATACTCTAAATCACTCTGTAGGTGTTGAGAATAAATACAATTATACTCCTTTGAATTAAATCCTGGAGAAAATGTACCCATGACAGGAAGAAAACTATGGTATCTATTTCCATACCTTGTAAATCTTTAAAAAAATACGGGCCGGTGTCATAGTAAATTCTGAGATAAAACCAGTATATTTCACATTGCAGCTCATTTTGGAAACAAATCACAGACCACACAATTATTGTCACGGTTTAAAGAGAAGTGCCTGGGCTGGTTTTTTTAAAGATAACTGAGTTTTTCCTTAGGATCATTTAATATATTTGAGCACTTTTTGATGTTTACGTGACCCGCAAACAACTCAATGGCTCAAAACCACTCAACAACGTCCTGATTCCTGACAGGTCACGGATTTCCGTCTCCTGCCACAGGTGATTTTTCCCTCCATATTTCCGTGCTAGGAGTTGGAATGTGGCCCAAAAAGCAGGGAGACTGAAGATCCCCCGCCAAGGCCCAGAGGTACCAGAAGCAGCAGCTGGAGAAAGGTCATGATTTTTGGCCACCCAGCAGAGAAGACACAAGGGAACGTTCTCCCACTGACGTTTCCAAGGGCTTTGCCGGTGGTTGACTCTGGAACAGTCAGGGGTAGCCAACCTTTGGTCACGACAGGAGTTGAAGAGAAGAAAACGCAGAGAAATGGCAAAAAGAAAACGGGAAATAAGAAAAAAGGTCAGTGTCTCTTCCCCCGAGGTGCTAAAAAAGGTGTTGTTTTTTTTTTTTTTCTGGTATTATGAGACTCTTCTGAGAAATAGAGCTGTTCCCTTTCTTTGGCATTTTTTTCAGTGATTAGGAAAACAGAGGAAACAGTTTTTCAGTGAAGAAATATAATAACTCGTGTTTCAAACCACCAGCAAGGGGTTGGAAGAGAGATAGAGACTCCCTGCTGTGTTATTCCACAATACTCAGCGATCCAAGAGGCAGGATAATCACCTGGGCTGTGGGAGCACCTCTGAAATCCTTATTCCTCAGCTTTAATCTGAGGGCTTGAAAATGGCTCTGCCGTATTTTGGTTTCTGACCTTGCATCTCATGACGAGCCTGAAAATACCTTTCATCAGGAAAATTATTAAAAAATAATGCACAGAAGTGTCAATTTTTACCAAAACCCCACCATGTTTTGGTCACTTAGTCATGTAAAAATAAGTTTATGCCTCAACAGAACAACCACACAGAACAAATATGTAAATGTACATGGAATTTATGTAAATATTACAGTGAAGAATCACTCCATGTCTGCATGTTTTCATATCTAGACCCATCCTTTCCAAAATCCTACCACACCACATCAAAAAATGAGTGTAAACCCAACAACCCTTTTCCTGCTGAGCTTCCAAATCTCATCTCAATCTGCCAAAGCTCCAGGATGCAAATCAGTCAAATAAAAGAGAGAGAAACCACTGATTATCTCTGTTATTATCTGTTAAATGCTGCTGTTAGAAGTCAGAATGGCATGAAACAAGCAGACCAAAAAGAATAAAGACATTTTTTTAAATCTGGTTAGCAAAAGAATCATTATTGACCTCTACCTGTAATGGATAATTTATTTTACATATGTGTAAAATTGGATAAAGTGGTTATCATAATACATATATATATAATTTGGATACAGTGGTTATTTTTACTTGTTCATGACTACTTGAAATGAAATATAAAGATTTTATAGTATTTTTGACAGCTTTTACAAGCAGGAATTTTCCCTTTTCCATCCTCTCATTCCATTCTGGCAAAATAAAATAGGATCATAATGTAATTTTGCAAATATTTGTATGACATTGGTGGTCATCTTGTAGCCTTCCTGCAGTGGAATTGTGTTACAGAAAACAGTGGATTCAACAGAAATTCTTGAAAAGATCTGTCTTTTGGTGTTGCTTTTTAGGTTTGACTTGCCTGTTTTATCCATAAAATCTTAGGTGACGTATAAATCATAATAAACTTCCAGAAAAATACTGCCTGAAAGGCCTTGAGAGCTGTAGCAAAATTGAATATATGTCTGAAAAAGCAGAGCACACTCAGATTTACAGCCTTGACTACTCTCAAATTCTAATTCTGCTTCAGGAAAGGAAAATGAGGGTAATTCCCTCAGAACCCTGCCCATAACGGGAGGCAAATGGCAACAACACACTGAGGATGCAGCCCATAAATACATATTTTTCAATTTCTGTTTAGAAACCCTGCACACAACTGCGCCTGTTCTATGCCAATGAGCCTGCAAAAATGTTTTAAAAATATGTAGTTTAATTCAAAGCTGGCTTGAAAGTTCTAGAAAGCTGGTTGGAGACCCCAGCTGCAGGGATTTACAACATTGCTGTTGGGATCATGGTGGGTTTTGAGTCCTTGCAGACCTGCAGGTTACTCTGATAACCCGGACAGAGCTGCCCAGTGCAGCCACAGAAGTACACAGGGATATAAAATATTTATTGGATTTACCTGTGAAATACTTGAATCATAGAAACACAGAATGGTTTGGTGTTTTTTTTTTTTCTATCACGCATCCATTCACGGTGTAGGTCCTTCCTCTTGGGGATCTTTCTCGATGGGCAGAATTTGGTCCACCAGGCCCCAGATTGTGCCTAAATTAGTGAACTGAGAGATTTGCAAGGAGAAAATTTATTTCCATTGATGCCGGGGCAATGTTTTAACACAATACACTTCACTAAGTTATTCCTGTTGGCTGTTGGCCCAGTGCAGCCACAGAAGTACACAGGGATATAAAATATTTAATGGATTTGCCTGTGAAATACTTGAGTCATAGAATCACTGAATGGTTTGAGCTGAAAGGGACCTTAAAAATCATCTCATTCCAACACCCTGCCACGGGCAGGGAACCTTCCACTAGACCAGGTTGCTCACTGAACAGCGGAATCTTTGGGAATGTTGTCAAATACACCAGAGTTGTGGAGCTGGATGAGCAGTGTAGGAGTTTCTGTGAGCAGAAGAGCCACCCAGTGATTCAGATGTCCCCAACAACTCCCATATTCCAACGCCACTTTCCTCTGGTCTCAACGCAGGAGGAAGAACATTCCCGGCTCCAAAGACGCACCATTGCTCCTGTTTAACCCTGCAGAGCAACGCCACTTGCCAGGACAAGAATGCAGCGGCTCAGAGGATATCGTCAGCGAGGCTCCACAAAATTAAAGAGCTGAAGAACGAAATATTTGATTTACAGAGAAAAATCGAAGCCTCGAGCTTAGAAAACCACGCCCTGAGGCAGCTCCAGTGGAGACAGTCCAAGGCGATAGGGAAGTACAAAAGCTCAGAGAGTTACTTTGAGGATATTTTAGCCAGACACTACAATGAGGTGAGGGATTTAAGGCAACTCCTGAGGATGTCTCAGGAATCTGAGAGAACCACATCCAAGGAGCTCAGGAGAGTCGAAGCAGAGCTGCTAAAAGTTAAAGACGCTTTGCAGGCTTTGCTGGAGCTGTCAGAAGACAAAGGTCTTGCAGGGAGAGAGGAACTTCATCACAGGCTGTCGGTCCTTAATGAAAAACTGGAAGCAAAGGATGAGAAAATACAGGTAATACCTGCTTATTATTGTGTTTGTGGGGCATTGGATTATGGAACGTCCTCATGGGAAGGGCCCCACCAGGAGCTTTGAGTGGGAGAGGTTTCGGAACAGGAATAGTAGAAAGGTTTTGGCTGCTTTCTGTCACATTAATGATTTTTAATACAATCCTATAAAATTTTAATCCAGTGCTGTCCCAAGGGTAAGGAAGTTTAAGAGAAGGTCACTAATCTCCTTTTAACATCTCCTGCATCTTTACTTTATTTGACCCTTGAACACAAAGATAGGAACAGTTTTCAATAAAAAAATGAAAGAGTGACATTTCCATTGTCCTTCAGGAATTAATTTCTAATTTCTATGGCATCTGTTGGACATAGAATTAAACAAATAAAGAGCCAAGAAAATGAACATATAAACAGCAGAATTCAGCCCTTTTTTTGAGAATTTTCCATTTACAGAAGTCCTAGTGAGCAGCTACAAAAAGCACCCAGGGTTGGGTGTCCACCCTGCAGGTTTAGAAACCATAATTCCAGTGCATGGCATTGGGTTCTCATGACAAAATCCTCAATAAAACACTCAATAAATTACTTAGTTATCATTTACACCAAACCTCCTTATTCTGCCACAGTTACGAGCTCTCTGTGAACAGAAATGTCTTAATGTTTCTCAAAGATAATTGTATTTATTAATCTGTCAGAAAGGTGATGTGCAGCCTTATTTTTGTGACGGATGCCACAACCCCTTTGCTATTGCTCAGAGAAATTAGGTTTTAAATCGTTTTTTTCTTATTTTGAAAGATATTTTTTCAGATCCTTCATCGTAATTTCATGTCGTGTTTACAATAAAATATAGTTAGTCCAATACAATAATTATATAATCATTACTATTATACATAATAGAATCAGTTTAACTTTCCTCAGATTAGCACACTTTTAAATCTAGTAAGAACTGAAGTTTTTCAACAATCACTCCGAGTATGTTCATGTGGTAAAATATATCATTTTTTAAGAGTCTTGAAATGCAGCTGAAGCTGAACAACAGCACCTTTACTCGTCAGCTGGCAAGTGAGAGCAAAAAGGCTCTGGAAGCTGGAATAATCACCAAGAATTTGAAAATGGAAATCAACTCCCTGCACCAAAAAATTAAGGTATTCAAGGTTTTACGCAGGTTTCTCTTCCTACAAGAAAATTCCAGTTTTTAATATTACTTATTCCTTTTGTTCTTTTATGTTATTAATTAATGGGATTTTCATTTCCAGCTTGGATCTAAAGTCAAAAAAGTCAAAATATCAAATTATGAAGTTATTGTGGGGTCTATTTGTCAAAGGTTCGAATCAGTTCAATAAATAACCGAAACAGAGATTAATTGAATAAAAATCCACACCAATGTGTCACTATTTTACCAGATGTGGGTCAATATATTCACTTTAAATGAGCTCCCTTAGAGAAAAATCAAACCAAAATGAGGCAAACGTTACAACATGTAAAACCAGAGCTTAACAAAAAAGATTCACGGAACTGTTGCAATAGTTAGTTTACATTCCAGCTTGGTTTTTAGACAAATGTTTTTGGGAAGAATAAGTCCAGTTCAAGACTTTCTGTAGTGCTGGTGAACCGAACGCAGAGGAAAACTAAATAGAAATACAACCAAAACTGCCAGCAATGAGATGCCATGTGAGTCGTAGTAAGGAAAAAACCGTGCAACTTCCAGAAAACCCTGATTTTCATGGGGCTTTTTAATAATCGTGTCTGGAATACAGTTAAAATACATTTAATTAGTTATTTCTTCGTCTCCACGCAGACTTGATCCCACTGGGGAGCTTCCTCTTTCTAGGTGGAATTCAATGCCTGTGAAAGGTGTTGCTAAGGGAAGTTTTCCCAGATGTTGTGAAGGGCAGAGCAGGCAGTTCCTGAGGATTCCTGGAGATCTGCATTTTTGCACAGGGACATTGTTTGTGCCTCTTCCCTGTGTACCAGGCGCAGAAATTTCCTCCTGTCGTTTCCTTGCCAGAGTCTTGCCAGATCTCCTCCTCCATGTGCAGATCTGGGAGATGGGAATAATCACAATCCCAGGAACACTCATATAAAACTGCCCCCCAAAATGCAAATTAGTGTAAAATCCAGTTCTCACCCTAAAAAGTCTCTAAAATATTTTCATTTCATCTCTTTTTTCACACAGCTTTCTCCGTGTGTCCAGTTCTCTAATATTGTATTTAGACCCACAAAACCTTCTATTGTTTTATCACAAAGTAGCCCAGACATTCTAATTAACCTTCTTTCTGTGCCAGAACAGAGTTTATTCTTCCACAGTCATAATTTTTTGAGCTCCTTTCTTATTCCAGGCCGTTCCAGGCATTCGGACACATTTTCAGGATAACTTGTAATTTGTCAAAATAAATGAAGCTCCTGATTTTTCACGCTAAAAACAGATGTGGTGAGAGTGGTGCTGAAATCACTCTTCTATTTTCAAGTAAGATTTCAGTAAGGAAAGAGGAATCTTGCTAAATAAGTATCAAAAGTGTGCTCTGGGAGTTTATGCCACCACCAAAGCAAGAGGTTGTAAAACAACTGAGCACACGAGGGTAAGGGCACTGAATAAATCAATTTAATAATAATCTAAAAAAATAAATAAAGGCAATAAATTACCTGCTCTGAAAAAAAAAAAATAGAGCAATAAATGAAAAAATCATGAGGGAAGCCTTGATATTCTGAATGTTGTGTTATGGAAAAGATCCTGCAGGTGTTCTTAGCCTGAAAAAGGGAGAAAAACTTGGAAAAAAATTACAGATTCTTATTCATGTAAATGATGTGAAGTCACTGACAGGTTTCTACCAACATGGGAAAACTAAGTTGGTGAAAAGTAATTCTTAATGTGTATTAGAAGTTTAAGAGTTTTTTGTTTCTTCTTAGGAGAAGGATAGGCAGCTTTACATAAGAAATATCTATGCAAATAGGATGCCTAAAACCCTGAAGGACAGGATTGATTTGGTACCTCAGGAGCAAAGTGAGTGTATATTTATTTTCCTTTTCCGTTTAGTTACGTGACACTTACATTGTTTTATGACTGGGGGGTATATTCCGAAATAAAAGCCGGTGTAGTACTTTTATGTGGGCTAAAAAGGAAGTTGAAAGGCCAGTCTGATGGTCCCATCTGAGAGAGAACAAGGTGTGCCCTCAGCGATCCTTTGGTTTTTAATTCCAAAGAGATTAATTCCATGCACAGGATTCGTGTTACTTAGAATAAAAGAGTGGAATGATAGAACAGAACAATGGAAATGAAGTTATATAAAGGAAGAAGGAACTCTTTACTAAACAGTATTTTCACATGGATGCTCAGATAGATATTGGGGAGAAACATCTACCGTATGGAATTGTGTCTATCAAACATTCCAGGAGCAGCTGCCTTGAGTGGGATTCCATTGCCCGATTCCAGACACCCAGTGCTGTGCGAGATACCTTAATTAAGGCACATTCTGCCTTAATTACACCCTTCATAAGGCATTTAATGGACTTTCCTGGGTGAGGCACCTCTTTTAAAATACTGGTCCTAGAACTCCTGCTCCTGAGCTGAAGGAGAAATTGGAACTTTCTTCATTCGGGTACCAAAGAACACTTAAAATTCACACGGCAGCAAACCCGTCTGCTGGAGACACCGCACGTTCCCCCAGAACTCCTCAAATTATGGTACCAACCACAAAGTTTTATCATGTTCAGTGGCTTATTTCTTTCCTCTTCATCACCTCTGCAAATCCGTTGCTCTGCCTGAACTGCAAGTGAACTACAGGGAGAAGACTGGGAATTCAATGTGTAAAACTAAGAAAAAACATATTCCTGCTTCTCATCCTGAGACAGACAGATTTTTTTTTTTCATGAAGCTCTGAATTCCAATTTGCCACGTAAATAATGCTGGGGTTTTTTTTTTAAATTTTACTCCCACATGGTCTCATACAATATTCCTATTAAATTCTGGCACTTAAACCACTGCTTATTATTTTAGGTTTTTTTTTTTTTTTTTGGTTTTTTTTTTTGTGTTTTTTTTTTTTTTTTGTTTTTTTTTTTTTTTTTGGTTTTTTTTTTTGTGTTTTTTTTTTTTTTTTGTTTTTTTTTTTTTTTTTTTTAATTTTTTTTGTGGTTTGTTTTTTTTTTTAAGCAGGACAAGGGAACTCATTTGGAGAGAGACATGTAATTAAAAGGTTCCAAGCAGAGCTGTCTGATCTTTTGGAATTTTTGGCCAATAAAGGTTTAATTCTCTCCCAGTTAATTTGGAAACCTAGAGCTGGAATTCCTTACGATTCTTTTTTTTTTTTTTTTTTCCTTTTCACTGCTGAATTCTCCTTTAACGGACTTGTAAAGAGTTGCCTCTTCAGGTCATTTTTTGTAGTTGGTGTTCCCAGAAGTTTTCAGCCAGCAGGAAACTGAAAACGAAATCTGGGGCTGTGTTTTTTTAAATGGCTGGGGGGGGGGGGTTGCT
>VXAY01002112.1:221934-235503 GCA_013399855.1 Oxyruncus cristatus
GGAGCGCTGAGGGGAGCGGGGGGGCGGCCGTGAGGGGAGGGAGGGAGGGAGGGAGGGGAGGCGCTGACAGCGCCGTTCCGAGCCGGGCCCGCCGCCCTCAGCCCGCCATGGCCGAGCCCGCGGCCTCTTCCAGCGCTGGCGCACCGCTGCCGCTCATTGAATCAGGTAACAGCGCGGGCCGGGGCGAGGAGGTGCCGCCGGTGCCGCCATCTTCCTGCCCCCCCTCCACCCTCCCCTCAGGATGGGGCACGGCCGCCCCTCGGCTCAATCCATCCCACGGGTCTCTCCCTGTGTTTCTCGTAGAGCTTTACTTCCTCATCGCCCGGTTCCTGAGCACCGGGCCCTGCCGGAGAGCGCTGAAGGTGAGTGAGTGCGGCGCTCGCCGGGGCGCCGGGACCCCGCGCTGCCCGCCCGGGGTCGGGGGGAGGTGGGAGCAGCCGCGCCCCCCGCCCCCCCCCAGCTCTGGAGAAGCCAAATCCTGGTTCGTCCCTCACTCTCTGTTTTTTTTCCCCCTTTTCCTCTGCAGGTGCTGGTGCAGGAGCTGGAGCAGCACCAGGTCTGTGTGGGCTCTGATGAAATCCCGCTGTAGTTAAAAGTTTCCCTTGCAAGTCATTCAAGTTTCTGCCGCTGTCTCAACTTTTCCCCCGCCTTCAACACACACATTGTTTTGGATGTGATCTGTAATCCCTCCTTCCCCTTCAACCGCTCACGGTTTTTGTTTTTCCTTTATTTAGTTGCTTCCCAAAAGGTTGGATTGGCAAGGAAATGAGCATTATAGAAGTTACGAAGAATTGGTGAGACTTTTACCTTTCAAAAAAAACCCCTTTTGATTACCGCGTTAACACTTACGTTTTACACTCTACCTTTAAAACTAGGCCCAAACCTTCACCTCCCAGTGTCGCCCTGGCTCTGGACGGTGGAGTTATTTTAGAGAAGGGCCTTTAATTTCTTTACATCAGACTAACAAAAACACAAGCGGTGGTTTAAATTGAGGATATTGTTTACATAGCAGAGGTGGAGCTTGGCGTTGTGCAGTGGTAGATGCCGCTGCCTACACGCAGGCAGGAGCCAATGTGCACCGAGGTTTCATTTCGGAGTTTCAGGGGCAAGGTTGTGAGGCACGTTTTGATTTGTCGGTATTTATTTTGCTGGTTGGCTTCTCTCAGCCCCCTCCAACAGATTAGGAAATGAAATCGCTGCTCAGAAACCCGAGGGTTGGCAGTTCTGGTGCCTGTGAATGCGCTCGTTATCTCTGGCTCCTCGCTGGTCGTGGCTTTGTTTCCACATGCTGGAAGGATGGGGGTGATCTCTCTCAAAAAAATGTACTTTCTGCCCTCCAGGGCTGATGTTGCTTGCTCTAAATGTTTTTACAGAAGGGAATGCTCTGTTTTGGTGTTTAATTTTGCTGCTTTTTCAATGGCAAAGTGCATTTGGCAGTTGAATCTCGTGAAGTGATGGCCTGGAGTGCCTGCCCAGCGGTGGATTTTATCCTACCTTGTTCTAGTTGGTTTTGTTTTCTTTAAAGAGGTGTTTATTCTTGCTTTTTTCCCCTCCTAAGATTTAGACATTCCAGGTTAATTGATTATTGTTGTTAAGTCGCTGTTGTGGAGCACTTAAAGATCTCAGGGTCATATTTGAGAAGGAATGAAATCTTGTTTCAAACATATTCCTAGTTATTTAAGTGTTGCTTGAAACAATAAATTTGATTCCATTTCCTCTCCTTGTCAGCGTGGTCAGTCGAGCAAATGAGGTTTTAGCTGAGTTTTTTAAGTCAATAAGAAGCCTAGTCTTGCTAAACAGGAATATCTTCAAGCTCTGACTTGAATTTAGCGAAGATGAAAGCAAGATTAAGTTTAAAAAGGATTGGTGAGAGTTTTTCTGTTGGTTCATTGTTGTTTTTTTACCCCATTTCTTCTGGCAGAAAGTGGGGTGTTGGGAGGTGTCATGTGTGGATTCTTCTGACTTCAGGAGTGGTTTTTAACTGTGACTGTTGTGCACACACAGTTGTGAGATTAATTCTTGAACATGTACTGCTCCTGCCTCTTTTTCCTGCACGATTTAACAGAAGTGTCTACACAGGACAGTAATATTTCAGAATATCTAAATTAATCTTCTGAACTTTAATTTCTGCTTTTTGAGGGGTTTTGGGAACCTCTTGTCCCGCTGTTCTCACCCTGAACTTGCAGAGACCACCAAAAAATGCAATCATGGGGTGTAATCGCTTCTTATCCTCTGTGTTCATCATGTCATTTTAAAGCTTTTCAATAACTATTCCTTCCAAAATTTGAGTGAAACTGCTTAAAAAGGAGAGGGATTGCAAGGATTGCGTTTGGAATATACGCTTCCTGCTGATGGCATGCAAACAAAAAGGGTTTTAGTGCTTGGCAGAAAGTGTGCTGAGCTTTCTGTCCTGAGTGCTGTGGCTGGTACTGCTCTGCACCAATTCAGGGGGCAAAATTGGTGAGGAAATGATGAAAAAGTGTGTTTTGTAATCTTTGGACTACCAAGCATATTTCTTATAATTGGTCTTAGGCATCCCATGGGCTGATTTTCTTGGATATATTTGCTTATGGGATAATGTGAACTGTTTTATTGATTGTTCCCACCTCAGGAGTACAACCTGTACCCCCACAAGCTTCAAGCATGGATTTTTATTATTAAAACAAGAGCAAGGCTCTGGCTTTAACTCTGCGTTCCCAATGCTCAGTGTGCATTTGGGCAGCTTTTTGTTGCCCAGATCTTCCCTGCTGTATTTTTATTCCCACTGCTCTGAGGAAGGAGATCAGCCTTGTCAGGGCTTGGCTCATCCAGGCTCAGTCATTCAGCCGAGGGAGCAGCAGCAGCAGCACGAGCTAGTTCTGCCTGTGCTCTCAGCTGCCTGGGCAGGAGGCCACATACCTGTGTTGGTGTGGCCCTGTGCCTCTCCTGGATGGATTGCCTGGGAATTGTGTGGCTGCTGGAGGAGCAGAGTGGCTGCTGGGTCTGACTGGTTTCTCCGTGGCCGGATCAGAGTGGAGGCAGCACACGGGGCTGATTCACACCTCCCCAACAGCTTCGATTCATGATTCTGATGCTTTGGTTGACTTGAGGCTGTTCAAACCCTACTTTGCACCTTTACCTTGTGCATCATTGTGACGGACTTGAAAAGAATTAAGGATTTTTATCACTGAACACCCAGAGAGAAAAGGGGTGGAAAAAATAATCAAACCCTGTGCACATCTGCTCTTGACTGAGCCGTCTGAGCGTGTGTGGGGGTGTGGATTTTTTAGGTTGTTTGATGCAGATAGTGTGGGATCATTCCTGAGTGTAGGGATGACTGTTGTGATCCTTTTGGCTTGAGGAAGTAGGGCAGACTTGTGTAGTACTGGTTTTTCAAGGAAGCTATTTCCAGGGAGATTGTACTCAAACCTACTAGTTTGCAGTTCACTGAGCAAGTGCTGTGTGGCTGAAGGAGTAGCTGCACAGATTACTGCGCTTGAGTGCAACCAAATTCTCCCTGATCTTGAGTTATGTGAGGGTTTGAATTTTAAGTCTTATTTTTAATACAAGTAATTGGGTGAAATGGGCAAAGACCCTCACCTGTAGGGTGCCACAGGGGTGGTTATTTGAAGCTTCCAGTCGTAAAATACTGATGTGCAGTGAGTTACTTTTTTACTGCAGTTATTTTTACTACAGCTCTCCCTTGCTTGTAGAGTCTTCACTGAATGTACTAGATCAGAGTTTGACAGGATTGATTTTGGTTTGTAAGTTGAACTTAAAAGTTTTCATTTATTTAATATACCTCTGAAAGTTGATGCTTTTAGATTCATCTGTTCTGCAGATTTTTTTAAAACTTAAATTCCTATCAGGTGCTGTCCAACAAACATGTGGCTCCAGATCATTTATTACAAATTTGCAAGAGGATTGGCCCTATCCTGGATAAGGAGATCCCACCCAGCATTTCCAGAGTCAATTCCTTGCTTGGTGCAGGGAGACAGTCATTACTACGGACAGCAAAAGGTAAAGTTTGGGTTTGTTTTTTTTTTTTTGGGATGGGTATGATCCAATATTAGATGTGCATAGTTAAGAGTTTGGGAATGCTTGGGAGTTCTGTCCATACACTGAAGAAAATCATCCATAATTTAGGGAGTGGTTGGCAATGCATGAACGTGTACTTTGGTACAGAGTAGATTTTAGTGTTGGATTTACCTCTTTGGGTGTGTCTGGGGCAGGGGTGTTGATATGTCTTTGTGAGTTCTGTTGGGTAGCTGGGTATTGGGATATGGGACTGGTTCACAGGATACTGGGGTGTTTTCAGTCACCTGCCCTGCCTGCTTTGAAGGATGCTCAGGGAATGATGGGGGCTGTTCTGTCCTGGAAGTTGGGGTTGTAGTTATGTCAGCAGGACGTCAAAATAACTGTCAGTTTGGGATTTTTTTAGGAAGGGACCTGTTGGAATTATAGGATGCTTTGGGTTGGAAGGGACCTCAAAGCTCATCTCATTCCAACTCCTCTTGTCATGGGCAGGGACACCTTCCACCAGCCCAGGTTGCTCCAAGCCCCGTCCAACCTGGCCTTGGACACTTCCAGGGATCCAGGGGCAGCCACAGCTCCTCTGGGCAACCTGTGCCAGGGCCTCCCCACCTCACGGGCAAGAATTCCTGATATCCCATCTAACGCTGCCCTCCTTCAGCTCGAGGGAATTCCCCCTTGTCCTGTCGCTCGGTGCCCTTGTGAAAAACCCCTCTCCAGCTTTCTTGCAAACCCCTTTTAGGTATTGTGGAAGGGTCTTGAGATCATATTTTTAAATAATTTCATACTAATAAATATTAAATAAATCCCAATTAAATTTCTGAATAAATATTTTTGCGATTGTTAAAAGTCTTCACAGCTTTGTACTGAGAACAAGTAGGAGAAATTCAGTTGGAAAGTTAGTTTTGCATTGGTACTGTCATTTGGGAGTAATTTCAAAGTTTGGTGGTTGGTTGTGTCAAATGTTCCCTCCTTCTGTTATTAAAGGGATTTTTATTGAATGTCTGTTAAATGGATTTTTATTAAATGGGTGTTTATTAAATGGATTGTTATTAAATGAATGTTTGTTAAATGGATTTTTTCTCTCCTCTGATGCTGCGCTGTTTGTGAAAAGTTTGGGGGCATTCCTGGTTTTTTACTGGGTTCAGTCCCGTGTTTGAGGCCACCTTTAGATGGGCTCTTTGGAATGGCATCTCTCTTGGCATTTTTGACATGTGTTTGTGATGAGCTTCAACCGAGTGGTTTTGCAGATTGCAGGAACACAGTTTGGAAGGGCTCTGCATTCGCTGCTCTCCATCGAGGAAGACCCCCTGAAATGCCTGTGAACTATGGCAGCCCCCCAAGTCTTGGTAAGCTCCGCTCAGCTCTCACCGCTGCTCTGCTGCTGGAGCATGCCTAAAATACTGATTTTACACAAAAAAATGCAAATACAAAGAAACCTGACTTGATGAAATCTGAAAATCACTTCTAGTTAAGTCTTTATGTAATATATTAATGGAAGTGGAATGAAACTGTGGTTTAGAATAAGCCTATTTTAAACATGATTTTTTTGTGTTCCAGTGGAAGTGCATCGAGCAAAGCAATTAACTGGATATGCCAAGTTCAGCACCTCATTCCCAGGAAGTATGTACCAGCATGTCAAGATGCACAGGAGGATCCTTGGCCATCTTTCCTCCGTGTATTGTGTTGCGTTTGATAGGACTGGACACAGAATATTTACTGTAAGTTGATGAAACACATCCCAGTCTGAAAAACAGTTCGAGATGGATGCTTGGAGATGGATATCAGTGGTGCTAAAACGATCAGCTCCCTCTCGGTGGAACAATTTGCTGTGATTAAAGGCCAGAAACATGCAAGAAGTTGTTGTCTTCACTAAATATTTCTTTCCAGGGCTCAGATGACTGTCTGGTGAAGATTTGGTCAACTCACAATGGCAGGTTGTTCGCCACATTGAGAGGCCACTCAGCAGAGATCTCTGACATGGCAGTGAACTATGAGAACACCATGATTGCAGCCGGGAGCTGTGACAAAATGATCCGAGTGTGGTGCCTGAGAACCTGTGCTCCAGTTGCTGTCCTGCATGGGCACACAGGGTCCATTACCTCATTACAGGTAGGGGGGGGGTTAAGTGTTTGTAAAAGCCTGACGTTATTTCCGTGGGAATACTGACACCTGAACGTTTAAATATTTGTGTCAAAAATGGGTGAAATAAAGCCACGGGATAAACGGCTTAAAAATCGGTAAATTCCTTGCCTCTCTGGGATTCCTGAGTATTTAACCGAAGATTTTAACTTCTTCACGTAAAGATCGCTACTTACAGTACTTGGACTGTGGGAACCCAAGGGAATTCCTGGGAAGTACCACGTCCTCCTGTTTGTTACTGGAGACACAGTAGGCTGGTTTATGTGGAGGAGTGTCCTGATCCAGCAGGTGATTCCTACAACTGCTGTGATACCGGTTTTTGTCTTAATCTCCAAAATATGAGTTACTCGAGAAGCACAAAGATGTTCAGCGTGGCATGTTTTGTATTGAAATTTGAAGGCCTTGTGCTACGTGATGTGCTCTTGGTGGCCATTTGGATTCAGTCTCATTTTGGCCTTTATAATCCCTTATTTAACACACAAACTGCTGGCTCAATATCCAGGTTTGCTGTGTTTTCCAGTGGGACCAACAGCTTATGTTGAGGGGTGAAGAGCTGCTTGGGTAGCTCGGTACAAACAAATAATTTGCATTTTTCTCTGCCTCTGAGAGTAATCTTCCTGTCTGAAGCTTCTGTGTCATTCATTCCAGTTTTTGTTAGGTTTTTTTAATGCCAAAATACTTATTTGAGGTGCTTCTTGGGTTATATAGCATGTGGATTTTTTTTAATTGAAGATTTCTTAGTAATACTGTAATTGCACTATGTACAATTTTTATGGCTGTTTCCAGCATTAGCAATCAATGAACAGTTTAATCACCCTGTGTTGTGTAAAGTTTTTTTAAGGGTCGGTCTGTGCATAGCAATAAATCCGTGTCTTAAAGAAGTATTTCTGAGGAATTCCTGAGTTACACATTCAAACTACCTCATAACTCATGCTCTGCTTAATTACAGAATTTTTGGAGTACATCTGTCTAGGCAAACTTTCTTTTTTTCATTCAGTCTGCTCTGCTTATTGGTTTCATTCATGGACAAAATGTTCAGGGAATGATTGTGGTTAGTCAATATTTCAAAAACAAACCACTGAACAAATTGGCTTTATATGATGCAATAATTGAAATGCAGACCACAAAGTTATTTTAAAGTGTGGAAGATATTACTTTGTAAACACTAAAAATGGTAGTTTAAAATTGGTAGTGCGGTGTCAATGTTCAAAAATCCAAAGTAAATCAAGGTTTTACGTGAACCTTTTGATCAGTTCATAACCAGTTTTTAAATATTTCTTTCTCTGTGTGTCTGATTTCCCTTTATTCTCTGTAGTTTAGTCCAATGGTGAAAGGCTCCATGAGATACATGGTCTCCACTGGTGCAGATGGAACTGTTTGCTTTTGGCAGTGGGATGCAGATTCCATGAAATTCAAGTATGTAAATGGGCTGCTGATGAACCTCTTACGCCGTCCTGTGCTTGAGTAAAATAAGTCAGGTGCTTTTAACTCTACCAGCTAAAAAAAGATTGGGGTTTGTGTTGAAAAAAATGTTGCGGAAATAATTAGTTCCGTGATTGTTTTAAAGCACCATCGCTAATTACATAATTCACAAAATTACGTTGTCCTGGGAGATATTAACTCCTTACTGCACTAAAAGTACAAAGTAGGACAGCAAGAACGGCTGGAAATGTAAATATGTTGCAAACCATAATAAAGCTTCTTGTTTGTGTTGGGTTTCCAACAATCCTGTAGTTTTAGGATGCACCTCTTGCAGGGTGTGTATGTCCAGCATAGTTTTACATGTTCTGTATGTGATTGTACCCCCAAAAAAATTAGATTATTACCAGAAAGAAAAGACCCAGGATGATTAGTCTTTGTCTGCTATCGTGCCATATCATGGGAGTTGGTATAAAATGATCCATTTTGCATTAGAACTGCTATTATAAAAAAGCTCAGAGCCTTGCAAAGCAGATTGTATTTTATTACTATCTTTTAGCTTTTTAAGTCAAACTTGTGAATTAAAGGTAGTAGAATTGCAGCAAAAGCTCTAAAAAGCATAGTCTCACCTGAAGAATCTTTCAGGGCTGTAAAACAGCGTTTAAATTGCATCCTTAGTTATTTTCCTTCTAAAATGAATTTGAAGGACTGTATGTGAGGTAACCATGGGTAGTTCATGCGTGGACTTAAATAACTTTAAGCACTGGGAGTTCTCAAAGATTTACAGATGTTCCTGTATTTAAGAAGTGCCTGTTACGTAGAAGTTTGAAGGCACATCCCTTTATGTTTTGAACTGTTGAGAAAAGCCAAGTTTTGGGTGGTGTGACCTGTTCAAAGCATCTTTTGTTTTTTAAGCAACCGGCCGCTGAGGTTCACGGAGAAACCCAGACCAGGGGTCCAGATGCTTTGCTCTTCCTTCAGTGTGGGTAAGTCCTGGACAGGTGGAGTGATTTCTCTTCCTTCCTCTGAAATATGAATATAAAATTTGGTTGTGACAGCTTTAAAGTGGACAAAACCTGCAGCTGTGAGTAAATAATTGGATAGATGTGTATCAGCGATGCCATCATTAAATCATGGGCCTTCCCTCAGCTGACAGTAAAAAGCTGTGGAAGAAAGTGATTTCACAGAAGTAAAAGTCACCTGGTGTTTTTTTTTACTTTTTCTCCGTCTTTCCTGGATTTTTATTTTGCTTTAATCCCCTGATACAATGTCAGGGATTTGCAAAACAACTTCTCTTGAGATCCTGCAGTCACCAGCAGTGGAAGTGGTTCCTGCCAGCTGGAGCCTCCTGATTTTGTGCCAGGGATGGTCATAAAGATCCCTTCTTTCCTGAGGATCCCCAAATGTACCTATAAACCTGCTTCACTCCTGGCTTGCACTTCTCCTTCACCCAGTTCATGGGGCTTTTTGGGAGTTTCAGAAATAAGATAGGAATTCAAGTGTAAATTGTTAACGTGGTCAGGATAGAGCCCAGGATTGTGTTTGGGGCGGGAGGGTGATACTTTGGGTGTTTTTTTGACAGCACTCAGAGGTGCCAAGAGGGAGATTTTGGAATTGCTGCCCTCACAGCTAAATACTGGTGTGTTTAGACTTCATTTTTACTGGTTTACTCCCCCTTTTGAAGCAATTCACTTGCACAAATGAGACACAGGCTACAGTGAGAGTCACCTCCATAATTCTGATTACCCAGAGCCACGTTCCCCATCATCAAAGGCCTCTGTGTGCAGTTCAGTGTTAGAAGTTTCACTGTTGTTCTAAGTTAAGTATTTTTAAAATCTTCATAATGTTGAGTTATTTTTAATATGGCTGAGAAAACTTTCTGAGGCAAGAGGGGGATTTCCTTGCATGTGTGTCAGTGGAAGAGCATAAAAAATGTGCCATTCTTCAAATAGTTGTGGTTAGGGTTTTTTTAATTTCAATTAGAACTGTTGGTGATCTGCTTTAATTTCTTACACTGTAGCTTAATTACTGCTTGATTTTTACAGGTGGCATGTTTTTAGCAACTGGCAGCACTGACCATGTCATCAGGATGTATTTTTTTGGCTCTGAAACACCCGTGAAAATAGCAGAATTGGGAAGTCATGCTGTAAGTAATGAGTTAATTAGTCACTTCAAGCAGTAATGAAGCCACAGGGTAATACTATAAGTGGCTTTTTAGCTCTCAATAAGTTTTGTTTGCCTTTATGTGTTTTCTCTAATATTGATTCTCACATTCTGTTGCGGTGATAAGGTTTGGTCAATACATATTTTGTATGCAGAGAATTTCAGCTCTGAAGATAAAGTGTGTTATCTCTTTTCCCCTATTTCTCCTGCAGTTTTTATTGTGATAAAAGTGAATAACTAGTAGTTCTTTTAGGAGTGTGTAAGTAAAAGTGGGAACAACACATTCCTCACCATTATGGTATTGGGAATATATTCAAATATGATTCAGTTGGCAGCCAGGTTATTTAATCTGTTAGTCCTTGATGTTTAATTTAGACCGTTTATAAAACCTGCATTTTAAATGCATTAATGCTTAGTGAATCCTGGGCAGTGTTTGTGAGACTTGGTTCTCCTTGCAGTTAAAACTCTTTGAAGTTATAAAATAGGCAGTTTTTTCCTTGTTTCAGATTTGTGAAAAACCGTATTTCCTGTTTAAAAAAGAAATATTCTAACAAACTGTGCTTTTTCTTCCAGGACAAAGTTGACAGCATTCAGTTCTCTAATGGTGGGGACAGGTATGTTGAAAGATGCTCAATTGTGAACAAAACAATGCATCATTTTGGAATTAATAATAGTTGTTCTTACTTGGATGTTTCCAGTTATACAAATCCACATATTTAGAACTCAGAGGGGAAATTTGGACTGAGCCAGGAAAGTTTCATTTACCTGGAGGAATGTTACCACTTTTTAATATACCCAGTGTATTTGTGGCTTCATAAACCTCCTCTTCTCCCTCCTTTCCTTTCACTTTCATGAAGTATTGTAAAGGAAATAGGAGAAATGCAGTGAAAATGGTCAGAAATAAGTTATAATCCTTTCCATCTGATTTGTTCTTGCCTCTACTTCAGTATCTGATAGTCTGCAATTACTTAAAACACTTCATTAAAGTATTGTAACTGAGGAGCTGAGGGTGAAGTTGTGAACGGAGTTTCACTTTGGAACTTTCTTCTTTATTCATCATCAGTTTTGACAACTTTATTCAGTTCAGAAAAACTCTCTTTCCTCTGTTTCTGGAAAGAAAGTTAATGGACACAACTCTCTTGCCCAGGAATTGGAGATTTCACTTCTGTGACTCTTCCATTGCAAAATTGATGTTGTGGTGCTGTGTGACTCTGAATATGCTTTAAAGCAAATCCTTTTGAAGGTAAATTAACTATATTTTAATATTTCTTTAGGTTCATAAGTGGCAGCAGAGATGGAACAGCCAGAATCTGGCATTTTGAGCAGGCAGAATGGAGGAGTATCTTGTTGGACATGTCTGATCGATTGCTGGGGTAGGTGCAGTGAGAGCTGATTTCTTGTTTTGTAAAGTCAGAAAGATTGAAAAGCTCAATTCCTCCAACTAGAAAAAGCCTTGGCAACGTCCTGGGCAAGTTCTGTGTTGTCTGGAGGGATGAAATGAGTGTTTTGTTGATGTAGTAGTTGCTGAATTTGAGGCTGTGCTTGGAAAAAAGCAAAAGTGTTTATAAAGATTTCAAAAGCGAGCAGAAAGTGCAATCTCCCTTCTCTGTCTGGATTTCAGACACCTGGTGTGTCTGGGGACAAATATTTTTAGATCAGTAGAAATAAAGTAGGTGGTAATTAACCCATTTGCGGGAGAGGTTATGGCTTGTGGGTTTCCTCAAGGCCTGATCCTGCTGACTCTTCTCATTTTGTGCTTTTCAAAAGGGTGTATTAATGAAATGCTGGGGGCACAGCCTGAACAGTGGCATTACAGATGAGGAGCAGGGTATTACTTGGTGGATAATTTACAGGAGCACAGAATACTCAGTCAGCTTCCCTAGACCCTAAACAGGAGTCGATTTGTAGGTGATGAAATGAGATTTTAATTAAATGATTCGTAGGTGATCAAATTAAAAACCAAGCCTTGGGTACAGGAGTTGATTGGAGGGTGCTTTCCAGCTCTTCTTGTGACCCAGCCATGAAAAATAAACATGATTTGACAAAGAAAGGAGGAGTTATTATTAATATTTGAGGTTTGACTGGGGTTGTGAAGTTGAGAAGGTCTTTGTAAGAGAGGCCTCTGGTTGACATGGAATACAGATAACCCTGGGGGAAGGTGTGTTCCAAGGGAAGCCCTTCCCTTGGACTAAAATGCTGAGGGGGAGTTTTACAGTATCGTGTAAGTGTATTTTGGGGAAAGAATAAGGAAACAGATTGAGGTTGGAACCAAATATTATCTTCGCTATATTTATGTGAGGACTCAGAAAAAAACCCTTGGCTAATGTAGAGTTTGGCTTCCGAATCAGTTAATTTGGAAAACCTGCCTGAAAAAACAAATTCTAAAGGATTTCTGTTAGGACTCTGATTGTAGAAGAGCCAGGACTCCATGGAAAAGGAAAGCCTTTTTGCCTAGCATCTCAAATGGGAAAGAGGTTATCACATCTTCTAAAATAAATATGCTAAAAATCCAGATTTGCTTTAAGTGAAGGAAGTTATGGACAAAAATTTCAACCCAAGTTTAATTATTCTTCACTTCCCTTGCCTGATAATGAGAAGGCGGGTTATTTTTCTGTATTTTGAGGTTGAAATGTGCTCATTAAAGGTATCTCTGGCCTGTTTGACTCTTTCAAACAGTGACACTTGTGCAGAAGAAGACAAATTCATGAAGCCCAAAGTGACCATGATCGCCTGGAACCAAAATGACAATTATGTGGTTACTGCTGTGAACAATCACCTGCTCAAAGTGTGGAATTCCTGCACGGGGCAGTTGCTCCATGACTTGGTGGTATGTCCTTTTCCTTGCTTTTTGAAGATTTTCCTGGAATTGCAGTGAAGTGTGTGCTGAGTTCCTAATTAGATCTGATTTGTCTTGAAGGCTCTGTGTGATTGATGCAGCAGCTGTGATGTTTTTTGGAGTTTTTTTTAAACCAAAACTCGCTGTTTCCTCCTTCATTTTGATTTTCCTTTCCCCAGGTGCTGCTGAACTTGTGGAATAAATAAAAGCTTTTGTGCAGTAATTTGCCCATGGAATAATCCACTGTCCTTTGGCAAAATATTTCTACAGTTTTTGCTTGAATCTCGAAAATTATTACCTTTAGAATTTAAGGCCTTTCTGGCTGCCTGGAGTTTAATTTTCCAGAGAGGATGGTCCAGGGCCTTGGTAAATTCCTGTTGTACGTACTGTAAATATCCTGCTGATGTGGATTTTCCTTGTGATGTGCAATCTGAAATTCCAGGGCCACGCAGATGAGGTGTTTGTCTTGGAGACTCATCCCTTTGATTCCAGGATAATGCTGTCGGCAGGTCACGATGGCAACGTTTTCATATGGGACATCACCAAAGGCACCAAAACCAAGCATTACTTTAACATGGTAAGACCTTTCTTAAACACAGTTTATTCCCGACACGTACCAGCTGAAGGAATTGTCAGCAACACTCACAGCCCCTGCACCTTTTTGGAAAAAAACAAAACCAGAAAACAGAAAAAAACTACAAAAAACCCCACAAAACTGGAAAAAAAACCCCCCCCCCCCAAACAACAACAACAAAAACAAACAACAAAAACACAAAAACCCCCAAAACAACCAACCCCCAACTATATTAATGACAAAGAACTGTAAATATCTTCCCACTATTTACATGTTTTGGACATATGGATCGTTCTCTTCACATTTTTATTAGAGACAAATCTGATACCAGGACTGGAGACCCTGTGTACAAGAATCAGTAACTAAAATCACATCTTCTCCAACAATGTCCCACTCAAAAAAAAAAAAACAAAAAACCAAAACA
>VXAY01002112.1:235903-269050 GCA_013399855.1 Oxyruncus cristatus
AAACCAAAAAACCCAACCAAACACCCCTCCCAAAAAAAACCAAAAAACCCACAAAACAACCAACCCCCCAAAAAAACCCAGCAAAAAACCCCAAAACAACCTCCCAAAAAAAGAAACAAAAAACCCAAAACAACCAAACCCCAAAACAACAACAACAACAAAAACACAAAAAAACACAATCAAACAAAAAAACCCCAAAACAACAACAACAAACCCCCCAAATAAAACCCAAAAAAACAACAAAAAACCCCTAAACAAAACAAAAAAACCCCACCCTCCAAAAAAAAACCGAACAAAAAACCCCACAAAACAAACCACTAAAAAACCCACAAAAACAAAACAAAACAACCTAAACAACAAAACAAACCAAAAAACCCACAATAAACCAAAAAACCCAACCCAGCAAAATTTGTGTTCATTTTTTACCGTTGAATTTCCTGATTATTGCAGCTTTTCCATTCTTTGTTAAAGAGGGCACCTCGTTCATGGGAACTGTTTTCCTCGGCTGAGGTGCCATCTGCAAGTTTCTGGTTTAGGCAGTCATTTTGGGGAGTCCTGGGGACAAATATTTGTATTTTCCACTGTCTTAAAAATTATAATGTTTTATTACCCGTTGGCACAGTTCTTGAGAGCTCCCATTGCTTTTGCTCCATTTCACAGCTCGTGGTTAACACTTTAAATGAGGTTATTTTCTCTGAGATTCAAGTTATGATTTAAATTTCATATATTTTTTCTTTAATCTTTTATTTTTTTCTGGTTAGTCAATAGCAAAGGGTTTTGGTTTGTTTTTTTTTTTGGCTCTAAGGTTCTCTTGAGTTTTTCTTGCAAGTGAAGTGGTTTAACAAAATCAATATATATTAGCTCCAGTTTACTTTAAGCGATGTGCTAACAGCTAAAAAGCCTAAAAAACCTTTATTTCTTTACTTTGCTGAACAGCAAATTTTCCTGCGAGTTTTAAAATTGAGGGTTGAGGATTTAAATTCAAAGGGGAAGAGGGAACGTCAAAGGGAAAGGAAACAAACCGAAGTAACAAGATTATTTGTGCCTTAATGGAGGTATTTAGGAGCTGCGTGATTGCTTTTGATGGAATAATTAATTTTTGGGGTGCACTTCGGTTTGCTTGCAAAAAAAATCGTCCAGTAACCTGGAGGCTTCTTTTCCTGCAACGCAGATTGAAGGCCAAGGCCATGGTGCTGTTTTTGACTGTAAATTTTCACCAGATGGGCAGCATTTTGCATGTACAGACTCCCACGGGCACCTGCTGATATTTGGGTTTGGCTGTAGCAGGCCTTATGAAAAGGTAAGTTCGGCTTTTTTTTTGTTTGTTTTTTAGGAGCCTGTCTCAGGTTTCTAACTGAAATTAGATTAGTTCCATTCTTTCCTTTAAAAAATCACGTGTGCAAAAGGGGTTGCTGTGCTTACAGGTCCCAGACAGGATGGATTCCTTGATGCCCCTGAGTTTTCTTGCTTGTGTGGTCCTGGCACAGCAGAAGCAACCACTGTCTTAATGTTCCCCTGGGAGAAGCTCCCAAGAGCTTCTCTGGAATACATTTTCACCTTCCACTAACTCACATTAATTGCTCAACCTCAGAACTCCTTTTATTTCCAATTTCTGGAAATAGCTCAGTCTTTAAAGGTTGGAACATAGGCCAAAGTTTATTGCTCTACTACCTACTTAGGCAAAAGCAGACTCTGTGTATGGGAAGGATAATTTGCTGGTTTATCTTGCAGTTCTTTGGGCCTTTCCTTATTCAAGCCCAAATTCACAGCAGTTGATTAAAGGAAGTAAAAGTAAATATTCATCCAGCACTGCGGATCTGGAAATGTTTGAAAAATGTGTGTGGGGACAAATGTTGGGCTGTTTTGAATCAGCCTGTTTGCTTTTTGTTTTGATAAATACCTGTGTTTCTTCTTTTCTTCACTTCCCCTCAGCTTTTTTCAGGTTGAAATGATAATTCCGTGGATTTCATTTTAAAGAACCATTTTTTTTTCTTGCTCTCCCTTCTTAGCTGAAGTTGAAGCTTGTTCTCTTCATCTTTCCCATCAAGGGAGAAAAGATTTTGAACGTGATCTCATATTTTACATGACTACTTTTCCTTCAACCTCCTGGGCTCAGTAGACTTTCAGTTGCAGAAGAATTTTCAGGTGGCCACAGATGAGGATTAAGGAAGAATTCATGACTGGGAACTTTGAGAGCTGATGTTGAGCTTTAGGCAATGATTTCCTTACATGGAAACCAAGGAAACTTCTCTTAATTGTAGGGGAAAAAAATAGAGTGAGATATAGAATATTTTAAAGTGTAAAACAGTGCTTTTGCTTTAAGTTACTTCAGCTTTTGGGGCAAAAGCACTGTGAAAAATTGGAATACTGCGACACCCATCCAGGTTAACTGAAGTTGTGCATAACTTCTTGTTGGGAACTTGCCCTTTCTTTTACCTTTCGGGAAATTTTAGATACTGTATAGCATCTTCTTTTTGTCAAATTGATGACACAAAGATATAATTTCCTTCAGATTCCTGACCAGATGTTCTTCCACACGGACTACCGGCCGCTGATCCGAGACTCCAACAACTACGTCCTGGATGAGCAGACTCAGCAGGCCCCTCATCTCATGCCCCCTCCCTTCTTAGTGGATGTGGATGGAAACCCTCATCCCACAAAATACCAACGGCTGGTGCCAGGAAGAGAGAACTGTGCAGATGAACATCTGATTCCTCAGCTTGGATATGTGGCAACAAGTAAGAACGAAACCACTAAAGCCCAGTTGGCTTGTTCGCTTCTTTTCTGACGTGCACGAGCTGCGTTGGAGTTGCAGACTCCATAAATTCTCATTTGGAATAAGCAGTTGGAGTAATTTCATCCATTTGGTTTGTTTTACACTTGCAAGGTGATGGAGAAGTGGTAGAACAAGTGATTGGCCAGCAGACCATTGATCAGGATGAGCAGGGCATGGAGCCCAGCATCCTGGATGGGATGATCAGACAGCTACAGCTGGAACAGGATCAGAGGACTGGAGCTGACCAAGAGTCTGCTTCAAATGCCCCACAAAACGGGGAGGGAACACCCAGAAGAGGTTGGTAATCACTGATAAATTCTTAGGTGATCGTTCTGTCTGCATTTTTTACGCTGGATGAAATACTGGAACAGGTTTTAACTTTATTGTTGTTTTGGGGACTAAGATTCCTTCAACATAGTGATAACTGGGTAAGATACTTCTGCTCATTAAAACAGCTACTCCTGGGATTAAATTCCAAAGCAAAGCCTTTCACTTTTCCTTTTGAGCTACATTAATTGTATTTCTTGTGGGGTGCTACATACTTAAGAATATTTATGAAATACTCAAATAGCATATATGCAAAGTAAATACAATACTTCTTTAATATAAATCTAAAAATATAAATACAAATAATATGAATATAAATGTTTTTGCAATACTTATTTTTTTGCAGAATCAGAATTGTGCCACTATTCAAACTGGTTTCTCCTCTCCCTTCTTTACAGATTCAAACGAGACGCTCTTCTGAGCTGTGTCCTTGTAGTTTTAATTATAGAATTATAAAATACATATATATTTAAAAATATATATTATGGTGTATAATTATGTAAATAGGTGATATATAATCATGTAATTACATGATATATAATTATATTTAAGAATAATTTATTTTTAATTTTATACACTCAGTTCCAGGAAAAGTGCTTTTTAGAGCCTCACCAGCCTCAGAGCTGCCTGGAAGTTTAAGGAAGCCCCTGTGTCACATCCCACTTCCTTCCACTGTATTAAAATAGCAGCAGAAATAATAATTTCTTAAAAGTCTGTGTGGAATCTCTCTGTATTTTCTGTATAACTTACGTATTTCCTATGATACAGATAATTCTTGAAGGTTGGTTTGAAGTCACGTCCTTACGATCGCGGCGATGTAAATACCTAAAACATTAATTATCCTGTAGGAAGGAGAAACGAGACTCCAGTTCTCTGTAGCCTGGTTAGAAAAAAAAACAAAACAACTAAAAGAGGGTGTTTTTTTGTGTGTTTTAGCTTTCAGGAGGCCGAGCGTGGACATCCAGAGTCCCCCCAACATCGGGCTGCGGCGCAGTGGGCAGGTGGAGGGCGTGAGGCAGATGCACCAGAACGCCCCGCGCAGCCAGATGGCCACAGAGAGGGACCTGCAGGCCTGGAGGAGGAGGGTTGTGGTGCCAGAAATCCCACCAAGCCTGCTCAGGTCTGTGACAGCCCGCTGGGCTGCGGGTGTGAGCAGAGAGAACACTTGAGCTTGCTTTTTGTACGCCTGGTGCTGCTGAAGTAGTTCGGTGTCGTGGTCAGGTGTGCTTAAACACTGAATTGCAGAGGCCATTCCACAAGAAAACCATTTAGCTAGAGAAACTGCCATGTAATCTCATATTTCAATGTATTCAGTCACCTTCCAGGCCAGCTAGATGACCTAAATTCTTGCTTTCTCCAAAATAAAAGATAGGGGTTGAATTCGTTTACATGAAAGAGTTGAGTGAGATGGTGCTTTCTTGTGAGACTTTCGGGGGTGATTTATGACCAGGAGCAGCACCAAGCACTTAAAATAAAAAACTAGAAAACCCTAACCCTAAAACAACTGCTTTCAAAAGGACTCTCAGTATTAGAACGTGGTGCTGATAATGCAGTGTCATGGGAGAAAATCCCCATGTGGGCCACTCACTTAAGAGCTGGGCTGAGATGATCCTTGTGGGTCACTTCCAGCTCAGAATATTTTGTGATTCATTTATAAAAAGGAGAATTAATACCTAAATATTTTTCTTCAGTGGTGCAGCCATATGTGCTGCCACACCTCTGAAGGTTTCAAGAAGCATTCCCTGTGTTGGGAAGTGGAATGATTGCGAAGGGAGGAATGTGGATTAAGAAGGGGGTAGGAAAAGTTGGTTATATTTTGATATTTGCAAGGAAGAATTTCTTAATATCCATCTTTTTTAGTCTTACCTGGAAATGAGAGGGGAATTGTTTGAGCAATGATAACTGCAATTAATAGTGAAGTGGAATTAGGCATTTTGGGATAGATCCTTTAACGAGATCAGTGCTGTCAAAACAGATGGAGAGTTAGATTTTCCTGACTTTCTTGCAGGAAGCAGGAAGAATATCGGATTGCAAAAGGGGAAGAAGAGCGAGATCTTTATGTAACAGAGAAGATAAAGTCGTTTGAGTCATTGGAAAAGGTACGTGGCAGCTCCTTGGAAAATGGGCATTCTGTGCCCAGGGACAAGTGGTGTAAAAAGGGAAAGCAGCTCTTTCTGAAGGTGTGGCCCTCAAAGGACCCTGATGATTCAGCTTCCAATTATTGCAGGACCAGGTTTGATTTATTTTTGTGAATACCTAGAATTCTTCATGTTTTCAGTCCTGCCTCCTTCCATCTGAGGTATTTGGGAGTCGTTCTTTGAAGGCAGGTTTGCTTTTGGGCCATTCTGGTTTTGCTGCAGTGAAGCACAGCGGCTGCAGGTCCGTGCTGAAGCACTGAGGGTGCAAGTGAGAACGTTCAAGATCCCGTCTCTGAGGAATTCCAGGCTGCGTTGCTGTTTCCTTACTTTACTTGATGTGATAACATTTTGTGAATGGGGAGAGTTTTTCAGACTTGGCCTTGTTTCAAATGCTTGTTTAATGGTCTGTTCTGTGGAAGAGATTGGTAAGAAGGAAAACTTGGTTACTGTGCTGTTTTTATAAGATTGGGGCCTGATTCACTGTGTCTTGCAGTACAAAACACTTTGACCCAAGAATTCTGCTGCGTGATCCCCTTTCCTGAGGGGAGTTGGGGAAAGAAAGGCAGAGGGAGTTGGAATTGTTCAACCTGGAGAAGGGAAGGGTTTGAGGTGACCTAACTGTGGCCTTCCAGGACCTGAAGAAGCTCCAAGAAAGATGGAGAGAGACTATTTCCAAGGGCCTGGAATGACAGGACAAGGGAGAATGACTTCACACTGACAGAGAGTAGGGTTAGGTGGGATATTAAGGAGATTTCCTTCCCTGTGAGGGTGGGGAGGCCCTGGCACAGGTTGCCCAGAGATCCCTGGAAGTGTCCAAGGCCAGGTTGGATGGGGCTTGGAGCAACCTGGGCTAGTGGAAGGTGTCCCTGCCCATGCAGGGGGTTGGAACTGGATGGTCTTTAAGGTCCCTTCCAACCCATTCTGTGATTTCTCTTCCCTCAGAATTGCACATTGTAGGCACTTCACGTCTTGCTTCTGTAAATACATTTGGCAGGTCATGTGAATGGACCTGTCACAGTAGCTTAAAAAGAGCAATTTGTTATTAAACCATGAATTTGGAACAGCAAATTTAAAACTTTTGGCTTACAGGGAAATTCTTCTGAAAGGGAGTTTTGTCATGATGAGGCCGTGACGTGATGAGGCCGTTTCAGTTTTGCGTTCAGCAGTGCTCTTAGCCACCCTTTCACCCTCAGACAAGGTTGCCACGTAAATATTTTTACTTAATTGATTTTTCACCTCCTTCTGTTAATTAGAGTGACTCCGAGTCCTCGTTAATCCAGTCGAAGCGCCGACTGCACAGACGGAAATACTCCAATTACCGAACACGGAATAACATTGAACAGCTGGAGTCTTCTGATGAGGAAAGGGACAACTGCTTGGGCTTGATAGAGCAGGTGAGTTCTTTTCTGGAGTTCCCATTTTGAACTTGAGCTCCTCAGTAAGTGAAGTTCCATGTAAATGTACCTTTTCTCTCCTAAAACATACAAGCAAAGAAACCTCCACTTTTTGCAGAGGAAGTGTTTCCCTGGGCATCATTGTTGTTGGCACTTCCCGAGCTTTGATATTTGTTGCTTTGATAACAACAGTTTTTCCTGTCACTTTATAAATGGCTGGTTTTGCTGAGAATCCTCTAAACCAGCTCCACAGCCCAAGTCGAAAATCTGATGGACAGTTGACTTTGGCTGAAGTTTGGGTTCTAGATGGGCTTTGGTGATATGATTCTTCCACAGGGTTTTTTCCTCTTGGCTTGGGATGACCCAGGACTTTGCTGTGGGCAGCAGGAGCTTTTGGCTGTTGTGTTACCAGATGTTGCATATCAGTGGTAGGACTGTTGGGCTGGAGGTGTTTTAAGGAAGGAAAGAAAATACTCTCAAACTGGGAGAAGGGGAAGAATTGGAAGGAGTAGAGAAGGTTGGAGCAGTCACTTGGGTGAACAAAATGGGGGATGTTCAGAAGATAAGGAAATCTTGTAAGTAAGACAAGGAATGATATTCCTTGGAAATGGACTCTTAACGGCCTCTTAATAAAGATTCCAGTGTGGTTGAAAACAAGTCACTTAAATTTAATGAAAAGTTCAGATTTTCCTTATTTTGGGCATAGGTGGAAGGGCAGGTGACAGGAGGCTTCTGCCACGTGACATTCTGAGCACAGAGTGATAATGGGAGGGTTGTGTGCGGTGTCCTGTAAATACTACGTCTTAAATATTTTTGAGAAAGTGATGTTTGACCCAATAATATTTGAAGTAATAATCTTACAAAAATCTGAGCATTTATGTAAGTGTTCAAGGCTTTTTGGTTTATTTTTTGGTTTTATTCCTGTGAACGGTAGGACAAAAAAGAACTGAAGTTTCAGGTTAAATCCTGTTTATTGGGGAATATTATTTTTATTTTTTTGCTTGACAACACAGAACTTGAGACATAAGCAATGCATTACACTTAGTCATTTCGGTTGTGGAAGTCACATTTAAAACATGAATTAGATGCAAATAAACAGCAGAACAACTATCAGGAAATTACTGAAATCATTATGTATTTTGATGTATCTGTACTATTGAGTTTTGCACGCAGGAATACACCCAGTTAGTACTTGGTCAATCAGTTGATACTAAAATCAGGGGGGAGAAGAATCATCTGATTCTGACTTCCCTAATTAGGAAAAAAACCCATAGGAGGGACAGAATATACCCATGTTGTGTGTGGAGTGGAGATGGGATGTTTTCTCTTGATCTGTTCCTTTTGCAGTGTTTAAATTCCTCCCTCTGAGAGAGATTTCATGCTGTACTTCACATGCCCTAATTCCTTTCATTTCCATTTTAACTTTTTACCCTGTTTCTTCCTGACTTGGTAACATAAATGTGGGCTTATGTTTCAAATCCTTCAAACACGTGCTCTGAGAAAATTTGGGATTGACTGCTTGTCTTTTAAATTTAGGAAGCTGAAGAAAGTGAGGGCTCGGGCTCATCAGATGAAGAAGAAGAGTGGAGAAGTGACAAGAAAAGCAACAGTAATAGTTCTAGGTAAAAGTGAACAAACACCCCAGATTTTACTTGGCGATGAGTTCTACTTGAATTTTGGCAACTTCAGAGTTGTATGGTAGCTCTGGTGTGCCTCAGATGTGGTTACATTCTATATCATAATTCATACACTTTACTGACACACTGAATTGTTATCTACTGTTCCATTTCACCACATAATTTCTGTCTTTTAATGTAATTTCAAACCCCTCTGCTGTTTTTTTTTTTTTATTTTGCTAGATGACAAGGAGAGAGAAAATAGCCTGGAACATTTTTATGCTCTGTTATGTTCTGTTGGGTTTTTGAGGTGTGAGGGATTTTGTTCGGTTTGGGGGTTTTTTTTGTTTGTATAGGTTTATTTATTTGAATAATGCAACAACAGTCAATTCCTTGCTCTACAAAATGTATTGGGGAAAAACAAAAGTCTTAGTTTTTATGAGGTTCTAGTTTTACGTGGAACTGAAGTTGTAGATGACTTTTTAATCACTCTGGTTTGGTTTTTTACGTATCTTTTCTAGAACTCTGTAGTAGTAGAACCTAAAAATGCTGAGAGAGAGAGAAAAAAAGAACAGATGTGTAGCTGTGAGTTGTGTAAGAATTAAACAGTGTTTGTCTACTGTGTTTTTAGGGAGGGCTCCTGACTAGTCCAGGATTTTATTGCACAACATGATTGAATAAAATGTCTGATTTTAGAAATCACCAGACTTCAGTTTCTTTAAGAAACGTGCTTTGAATTTCCGTGTTCCCACAAAAATCCTGTTGAACTTGAAGTAATTGTTATGACAGATCAAGGCAATTACAGTGATTTCGATGCTGCTTTCAACAGCAATTGTTACCTGCTGGAAACAGTGACCCCTTGGTTCTGTGTTTGTGTTTCCCTGGCCCCTCGGGCAGCGATTCCTCGAGCAGATATTCCGACTGGATCGCGGATGCCGGGATCAACCTCCAGCCCCCCGTGCGGACGTCGCGGCGCAAAGCGCTCAGGTACTGCAGCACCTCGGAGGATGAGGTGTCAACGGAGAAATCGTCCCCTCCCAAGAGAAGAAGGAGGAAAAGGAGAAAAAAACCCAAACCAAAAAGGCAGGAGGAGGTATAAATTCCGTTGCTTCTACTCAGCCTTTTCTCTCTCAGGTTTTAGGCCTCCTCACTGGAAACTGTTCGAGTCCTTTTATTGTGATTAGACAAGAATATTGTCACTATACACAGCTACGTGAGTTAGTCTGATGCCATCCCAAATGTGAGGCATCTGCTGGTCTGTAGGGAAGAATCAGCATTCCAAGGGAAGTGACTTTCGCTTCCCACGTAAAAAGGGTTCTGAGGGTTGCTGGTGTGAAAAGGGAAATGTGTTTATTAAATAACTGTGCAGAATATCAGACTTTTTGCAAGGGCATGGAGTGATAGGGCAAGGGGGAATGGCTTCAGACTGACAAAGAGTGGGATTAGACTGGATATTAGGAAGAAATTCTTCCCTGTGAGGGTGGGGAGGCCCTGGCCCAGGTTGCCCAGAGAAGCTGTGGCTGCCCCTGGATCCCTGGAAGTGTCCAAGGCCAGGTTGGACGGGGCTTGGAGCCCCCTGGGCTAGTAAAAGGTGTCCCTGCAGGGGTTTGGAATGAAATGGTCTTTAAGGTCCCTTCCAACTCAAAGCCATTCCATGGCTCTGTGACTATAACTCTGTTAAAACTGTCTGTTTTTAAGTAACGTGCCTGTTTTAAGAGACAAAGTCACTGTATTGATGGTGCCCATTTATACTTAGGTTGATGTTTTAATTTTTTATTAGTTGCAAGAGTTTTACAATACTTTTTAGTGAATTTAAACAATTACCCTTTTTTAAGCTACAGTAACTAGTATTTGTTATTTTCTACCATAAAAGAGCAAACAAATGGGGGTTTGGGGGTAATTTTATGTTTTTTGCCCTGTTTTTCTCTCCGTCTTTCCCTTTTGCTTCCGAGTAATCTCAAATAGTTTCTTACAGCTTGATATATTTTTAATAAGTGAAGTTGTTGTGTGCCAAAAAAATGGAATGAGTTGACTTGGTGTCTCCATTGTGTCTAATTTTGTGAAGGCTGATGCTGCAACACAACCATTAAACATGGAATTGTCCCATGACTGGCACCCTCCGGTTTGGATAACAGACACAGCTCTTCGCAGATCCCCCTTTGTCCCTCAGATGGGAGATGAGGTAGGAACACTGACTAAAATCTTCCGTTGCATCTGTGATTATTCTGATTGCTAAATGCAGGGAAACACTGACTGTTTGAGGTTTGTTGGGCTTTGCTTTAGGTGATATATTTCCGACAAGGGCACGAAGCTTACATTGAAGAAGTGAGAAGAAATAACATTTACGAACTGAATCCACACAAGGAGCCGTGGAGGAAAGTAGTGCTTAGGGTAGGTCTGGACTGAGGGGTCTGTGGGCTCAGTATCAGTCACCTGTGACTGAAGAGTTTCATTACACTGTTTGTAAAACAACAGGGGGAAGTGTCTTCAGAGTTCCCTGTGGGAAGCCTGGATTAAACCCCTGTGTTAAGAATGTCAGGTTTGACAGGCTGTCATTGAAATCTCCAATCTAGTTTCAGTATTTTGGGGGGTTTTGCATGTGGTGCAGTTGTTTAACTGATGTTAAACTGACAGTTCTGTGCGTGGTCCCCAAGGTATAACTTCCTGAAGCTGTTTGTTCTTACCTGTAGGATCAGGAATTGGTAAAAATTGTGGGAATTAGGTACGAAGTTGGCCCTCCCACGTTGTGTTGCCTCAAGCTCGCCTTTATAGACCACGCCACTGGAAAGCACACAGACAAATCATTTTCCATCAGGTATGTGCATTTCTACTCTTCTGGAAAGTATTTAAAAATGTGCTTCTCTTGAATCCTCCACCTAAAGCCCTGAGGAACAAGTGGAACAGGGGATTTCTTTTCCTGTAGGTACCACGACATGCCAGATGTTATCGACTTCCTTATCTTACGGCAGTTCTACGACGAAGCCCGGCAGAGGAACTGGCAGGCCTGTAAGTGTGTTTGAGTGCTTGACTGATCAGTTTTGAAATCAGAAATGTATCCTTGGCTAATCCCTGCCTGTCTGTAGGTTCAGAGGGTTCCCTGGTAGGTAAGAATTAGAAATCTGAGCCTTGGAACTTAATAGAGTCGTCAGAACATCTTCTGAGATTTCATAGAATCATAGAATCAGAGGGGTTGGAAAGGACCTCTGAGATCATCAAGTCCAACCCTTGATCCAACACCACCGCGGTTCCCAGACTATGGCACTCAGTGCCACGTCCAGCCTCAGCTTGAAAACCTCCAGGGATGGAGAATCCACCACTTCCCTGGGCAGCCCATTCCAATGCCTAATTACTCTCTCTGGAAAGAATTTCTTTCTAATATCCAACCTAAACCTCCCCTGGCACAGCTTAAGGCCGAGCCCTCTTGTCCTACTGCTGGTTCCTGGGAGAAGAGACCAACCCCCACCTGGCTACACCCTCCTGTCAGGGAGTTGTAGAGAGCGATGAGGTCTCCCCTGAGCCTTCTCTTCTCCAGGCTAAACAACCTCAGCTCCTTCAGCCTCTCCTCATAGGACTTGTGCTCCAGTCCCTTCCCCAGCCTGGTTGCTCTTCTCTGGACCTGCTCCAGCACCTCAATATCCTCCCTGAACTGAGGGGCCCAGAACTCGACACAGCACTCCAGGGGTGGCCTCACCAGCGCTGAGTCCAGGGGCAGAATCACTTCCCTGTTCCTGCTGCCACACTGCTCCTGATCCAGGCCAGGATCCATTGGCCTTCTTGGCCACCTGAGCACACTCTGGCTCATGTTCAGCCTCCTGTCAATCAGCACCCCCAGCTCCCTTCCTGCCTGGCTGCTCTCCAGCCACTCTGTCCCAGCCTGGAGCTGCCAGGGGTTGTTGTGGCCAAAGTGCAGGACCCGGCCCTTGGCCTTCATCTCTTTTCGCGTGCCAGTGGGTTTAGAACTTTAATTACAAAAGGAAATCAAGAAGTAACATTTATCAGCAGTTTTTCTAATTGCCTGTAGAAGAGAAGTAGTTAAATAACTTCCCCTAGCAGAATGTCTGAGCAGAGTGTTGTGCTGCAGCCGACAGGTTCCGCTCCATCATTGACGACGCCTGGTGGTTTGGGACAGTGTTGGGACAAGAACCTTACCAGCCTCAGTACCCAGACAGTCACTTCCAGTGCTACAGTGTTAAGTAAGTACAACAGGATTTTACACTTCTGTTGGTGGTGGTGTGGTGTGCCTCTCACACAGCTGCCTTTACTGCTGTGAAAATGTATAAATTGCTCAATTAAATAATCTTCCTTATTGTCACTTCATGGTTTTAAAGTTGCTAATGTAGTAAGAATATGTAAGAACTTGTGGCAACTTGTCAATGGGTAGTAATGTGGGAAAAGGAGTTGTTGACCTCTTCACATTTTCTGTAATGACTAAGGCTGGATCTCTTCCATGAGCCAGGCAATGCAGTTTTCAGGGAACATTAATTATTAGTTTTCCTTGATAATTGGTTTTGGATGGGAGGTGCTGAATATCTGCTGTGGTTGATGACATCGTGGTCCTTATGCTTCCAGTCCTCACACTTCTGTCTGGCACACTGTGCACCCTTTTTCTTATCAACAAAAGGCCTTCACACGAAGGAAAAGATGAGCACGGGTGTCTCTGGACCTCAGTGTTCAGAATCAGGACATTATCCTTGTCCTGCCCTGTCCAAGCTGTGTGGAACAGAAGCACAGAATGGTTTGGGTTGGAAGGGACCTTGAAGATCATCTCATTCTCCCCCCTGCCATGGGCAGGGACACCTTCCACTAGCCCAGGTTACTCCAAGCCCCATCCAGCCTGACCTTGGACACTTCCAGGGATCCAGGGGCAGCCACAGCTTCTCTGGGCAACCTGTGCCAGGGCCGCCCCACCCTCACAGGGAAGAATTTCTTCCCAATATCCCATCTAACCCCACTCTCTGTCAGTTTGAAGCTGTTCCCCCTTGTTCTATCAGTACCTGCTCTTGTGAAAAGTCCCTCTCCAGCTTTTTTGTAAGTTCCCACTGGGCACTGGAAGGGTAATTCTGGGATCCTGCTTGCTTTGGCTTCCCCTAGTGAGGGAGGACTGTGAGGAGAACAAGTAGGGAATACTTACTATTCCTATTTCTACCATGCCCAGATGTTCCCATGTCTTTTACAGTACATTCAGTATTCAGATTTTCATTGTTGGAGGGTTTTTTAATTTCTGCTTCGTTCAGAGGCTTTTGAACTTGTTGCTCAGCACAAAGAAAGGAAATATTTATAGGTAATAGACAATTCTGAGAGACTGCCAAGATTCTGTTACATATTGTGGTTCCTTGTCTCATCTGCTTTACTTGTCTTCTATCCCATTGATTTTCCTTGGTGGGAGGTGGAATTAACTCCTAGACTGAAGTTCTTGCCTGGTCTGTTACTTCCCATATCTTTACATCTCATCACATATTTTGTTACGTACCAGAGTTGTTCCTTAAGAGCACGTTTAGATGGATTTGGTTGTTTTCTGACCCAGTTCAAAATTAAGTTTCCAGTTACAAAACAGAACCTGGAGCCAATTTCCTGAGCTCCTTCCTTCTGTGAGGGCTAAAGGATATTTTAGTGTTTTAATGTACCAGCCTTGAACAGAGCAGAGCTTAATAATTGAACAGGGAAGGAATGCTGTGCTCCCCAAAGACCACTTTCCAAAGGGATCTCTTCCGAGATCTCTGCTGCCTTTGGAGAGAATGTGACTGTTCTAAGACTGGTCTCACAAACAGCTCTTCTAGAGAAGAATCCTAAGATATGTATACAAAAATACCTGGAGTGTTTGGCAGGTGCGTTTGGGTTTTGTGACTCGCTATTTTTGTCACATACTCAATAATCTCAAATTATCACCATTACTGCTCTATGGATAAGAAATAAATTGAGGATAAATTGAATTTTTTGTCATTTTATTGACCAGATATTATAATAATAGGTGTTTGTGTAGAAGCAGCTTGATATATTAAGTTACATTACTTGTATAAACAGAGCTTAAGCAGAACTAAGTGGAGCTTAAGCTGTACTAAACCGTGTTGATAAAGTCTTGCACGCAAAATTATGGAGTAGTTTATCCATTTTGGAATATCAACAACTTCTAAAGTATTGTACAGTAACTAGAGAGGAGAACTGAAGTGATGAACCTTCACAGATCAAACAGGCTGAATGGATCCGAGTTTTCCTAAGTCACTGGATAATCCAAAACAGTGGAGAGATGCCGTTGCCTGAGCAGAGGTTTAATTACAAAATAACTCTGATTACGGTCACTTCCATTTCCAGTTGGTTTGAAATAAATACACAGGAGGTTTTAGACCAAATATCTGAGTTTATTAAGGCATCAGAATTCAATGGCATTCACCCAGGAATTTGGAAAACTCTGCCAGGAAGCTGCTGGCAAAGCTCAGGAGGGAAACTGGTCAACTGTAGACTGATACATTTGTTTCTGGGAGGTGCTGATAATGCAGAATAATATATATATATATATATGTATAAAAGAATAGTATCTATAAGCTATTAGAGAAACTAAGCTGACAGGATTGGAGTGAATACATTTCCACAGGAAGCTGTGAGAGCAATATCAGCAGGTTCAAAAAGATACCAGACAAAAATAAACAGATAGTAAAGGGAGTAGGTTGAGATGCGTTCACAGACATGCCTGGAGGAATCCGGGGATCAGGAGTGCAGGAATGAGGAGTAGAAGGGGCTTGTACCAGGATCATATGGGCTGCAAACAGCATCTTCCACTTCAGAAACTCAAATTACTGCTGTAGTTGGACCAGCTGATCCAGTCAGACGTTCCTTATGTTTGAAATACCAAAATTGAGCAGCATTTTAGATGTCAAGATTTAGAGAGATCCCAAACTGATGTTCATACTTAATATTTACTTATCAGAGCAAACAGACAGATATAGCCATCTCAACTGTTTGCTTTTGCTTCAGTTAGACCTCAGTTAACCTCAGGTTCTTCATTTTATATTTATTTTCTTTGGTTTAGCAGGGTCTGCCTTATAAAACAAAACGTTAACATGTGAAACACTTCGCACACTGTTCTCCCTTATTCTGAAACATTCCATGGACTTGCCCAACTCCTGTTGTGGTCAGCAGAAAAATCCTCTCCTGTGTTTTAACTCAAATCCTCCCCTTGATGTTGTTATCTCACTTTTCCAGGTGTGCAGCTTATTTTCCTTCCTATGCTTCTTGATACGGGCTTTGTAAAATCGATGTATAAATTTGGGTGGGTTGCATACAACCAAACTCTGGACAGTTTTAACTTGAAATTCCTTAGGAGGAACGTTTCCTTTTTGCTGGTTTGTTTACGTGCAGGTTTATACAACATACTTTGTCCATACCTAAAAATAGCTGTAATTCAAATGTTCTTACAGCTGTGATTTAAATATGCTTGGAGGGAATACTTCTGAGCCAAGAGAACTTGAAATCATTATTTTATTTTACTTTTTCCGTGGTGAATCAGATGGGACAACGGTGAAATTGAAAAGCTGAGCCCCTGGGACATGGAACCAGTTCCTGATAATGGTAGGTAGAAACCTCTTAATAAATTGCTTTAATGTGCTTCTCTCTCCTTCCAGTTTTTTGTTTCATTCAGGGAACGTTGAGCCTGAGGTGATTCCTATCTTTGCTGTGAGTTCTTAAAGACAGTCTTGATTCAGATTTAGGGAAATAACTTCAATACACTTACATTTTTCCCTTTGCATCTTCCAGAGCAGTTCTGAAGGGAGTACTTTAAATGTTTGGAGAAAGTTTGGGAGTTATTGAGAGAGTAGTTACTGAAAAAGCTATCAAAAAAGACAATAAGTTAATTTATTAATGACCTTTGCTGGGTGTTTCCCAAGCACCTGAAAGGCTTGTACTATATTTCTTCTTAAATCTGAATATATTGCACAGAGGAGGATGTTCTGTCTGATCTGTGTCCATGATTTTACCATAGGAAAACAGGGATGGGACACATGGGAATAAAAAAAAACCTAAATGGTGATATCTCTTTGGTGGATAAAGTCAAAAAATTGGGAATAACATCCTCTGAACAGGTCATGGATAAAGACCACAGCAGCCCCTTGGTTACTGGAAGAACAGAAATTGTCTAAGGACAGTCCAGAACTCCTTGGTTTTGTTCTTTCCAGGCGGAAAATGACACTGTGTAGGGAAGTAAAGCTGTTAGACAGCCTTGGTGCATTTACAGAACCATTATTATGGTAACAGTGCAGTGTAAAAAGGGGGTTAAACCCCTTCTCCTTTGCTTTCCCTTCCTTGTTTTTCAGTGGAAACTGTACCTTGTGTTTATCACTCTTCTCCCAAAATACTTCTCCGTTCAGTTTGCTCAGATGGAAGTATGGGACTGAAGGTGTTGATAATTTGGTTTTTTCCTGGATGCTTCCAGCATAAGTTTTGTCTGGTGATTATCAAGACACACATTCAGATGTGTCTCGAGGAACTGCTTCATGTTTAGTGTTGTTTAAGTGAATAACAAACACTTTAGGGCTCTGTCAGTGCAATAATCAACAGAGAACTAGAAATTATTTGATTAATTAAGACTAACCCTCTTCAGCTGAAGGGCAAAAATAGTACTTTTTTGTAAACTTAGAGGATTCCCCATTAAAACTTGGATTTTTCTCTGCATTAGTTGTAGCTGAAATGTATTTTAGTCTTGATAAGCAGCATATCCATGGATTACAGTCATCCTGACTCTGCCAAGAAGCCTTTTCATTCCTTGCCTTCATTTTCCATGGACAGGCTGATGGAAGTGCTGTTTATATCCAGCTCTAAGGCAGCATTCTTGTTGCTTTGAAATCTGCCATGTTTGAAACAAATCTTTTAAAATTGTCAGAAGATCTCGATTTTTAATGCCAAGAAGGGTGTCACGAGGTCTAACTTGCAGCTGTTTAAAGGTTTGTGGCACAAACTGGCTCATGGAACTGTGATCCTGTGAAGTTCAGGATGTGCATCTAAAAAAGCACAAACGGCCCTTCTGAGTCAAGTCCTGTGTTAAGTCCTGTGCTTAGAAGAAGGGGAGGAAAGAGTTTTCTGGAAGTTCAGAACTGCAGAAGGAGAGACTAAAGGATATTTTGCTGTTACATACATTTTGTGTAATCTTTTCCCCGTAGTTTTATCACCAAACTCCATTTCAAAGCAAGGTGTTTTGGGTTTTTTTTGTCATTTACAAGCACATGATTAATAAATGTGAGTATTCCACAATTTATCTTGTTTTGTGTTCTCACTCCTTCCCCTCTTTGCTGCGTCTCTTCAGTTGATCAGCCTGAAGAATTGGGAGGCAGTGTCTCTGTGACTCCAGAAGAGGTGGAGAGGCTCCTGTACAAACCCCAGGAAGGGGAGTGGGGGCTGAAATCTCGTGATGAAGCCTGTGAACGGATTATCAGTGGTATTGATCAGCTCATGACTCTTGGTGAGCATGGAATCCAAGCTTTAGGGAGTTTGCTCCTACCCTTGATTTATAAAGAGCCCTGGAATATCCATGGCACCACATTCCCTGTGATGAAGTACTGTAAATGTTCATATGCTTTTATGTGGTTCAGCCTGGAGGAGACTTGAGGGGAGACCACATTGCAGTCACAACTTGAGGGGCAGGCCCTGAGCTCTGCTCTGGGGAAGCAGGGCCAGGACCCAGGGAAGGGCTGGAGCTGGGCCAGGGCAGGCTCAGGTTGGATCTCAGCACAAGGTTCTTCCCCCACAGGGTGGTTGGCACTGCCCAGGCTCCCCAGGGCAGTGGGCACGGCCCCGAGGCTGCCAGAGCTCCAGGAGTGTTTGGATGATCCTCTCAGGCACATGGTGGGATTCTTGAGGATCTTGGCCTGCAGGGCCAGAGGTTGGACTCTGATCCTTGTGGGTCACTTCCAACTGAGCACATTCTGTGATTATTTTATAAGGCATTGGTTTTATCAAGAATAATTATACATAAAAGCTGAACACCTGCCTCCATTGTCATCTGCCTACAAGCTTTGAAGTAGAATCATGGAATGGCCTGGTTTGGGAGGGACCTTAAAGATCATCCAGTTCTAACCCACTGCAAGAAACCCAGATCATACAGAAATCCTGTGTGAAGGATTTAATGTTAAAAATATAATCTTCATTTAACAATTCAGAATGCAAATGCAAATTATGGCAATTTGTAGAATCACAGACTGGTTTGAGTGGGAAGGCACCTCAAAGATCATCCAGTCCCACCCCCTGCCATGGGCAGGGACACCTTCCACTAGCCCAGGTTCTTCAAGTTTATCCAGCCTGATCTTGGACACTTGCAGGGATCCAGGGGCAGCCACAGCTTCTCTGGGCAACCTGTGCCAGGGCCTCCCCACCCTCACAGGGAAGAATTTCTTCCCATTATCCCATCTAACCCTACTCTTTGTCAGTTGGAAGCCGTTCCCCCTTGTCCTGTCACTCCTGGTAAATAGTCCCTGTCCATCTTTCCTGTGGGCTCCCCTCAGGTGCTGGAAGGCTGCAGTTCAAACAGGTAAATCTTGTTGCTGTTGCTCTTTCTCCCCAGACATTTCAGCACCTTTCTCTGGCCCTGTTGACCTGTGCACATACCCCAAATACTGCACAGTGATTGCTTATCCCACAGACCTCAACACCATCAGGACCAGACTGGCCAACAGGTTCTACAGGTTGGTGCTTCCAGGGGAACGTGGGAGATCATATTGGGACTGTTTTCAGACTTAAAATAAACACTGACATTTATTCTCTGAAGAAATTTGCTGTTTAAAATCACCAAACGTTAAAAAAAAAAAGCCCTGAAGTTACTTCAGTCCTGAGGGCAATTCAGGTTTTGAAGAGCTGGACTTCAGTCATTTTGAATTTGAAGAGGATTAAGCCCTTAAGCTCTTAAATTACTTTAAGAAATGGACTTAAACACAGAGGTGAAATGTTAAATATTATCATCAGCACTTCAAATGATAAAACTCAAAGAAGAGAATGAGGGGAGAGAGTAGTGATGATAAAGTTGTGATTTGCTGGACGTGCTGGGTGTCCATATCACTAAAATAAATACATTTTTCATCTGGACCTGCATTCAGTATGTCTGTAAATACAGTGAAGAGTCATTAATTGTGGTTTTCCTCCTCTGTAAGATGGAAACAATGTCTTGGGAAATAATTTGGAATTCTGTACTTTAAGAACTGCCAACTTGGGGTGTCCCTGCTTCCCAGTTATAAGGAATTAGAGAAATGAGTTATGAAAACGACACGTTTGTGGGAGCTCATTTCTGTCAAGTTACCATTTTAATTTGTAGCAGTTTCTCACATCTGTCATTTTACAGAGGGCACTGCTTTGCCTGGTGGCCTCAGTTTGTGAGGGAGGACAGAAAGGAACCTTGTAGCTGAGATGTCTTTAAAAATTTGATTAGACAAAGCCGCTTTTCACTTCTCTTTTAATTGCTTGTACCTTGTATTTAATAACTGAAAATTCCTCAGTTACAACACAACTTGTGTTCCATTTGTCAGGGCTTCTGATGTTTCCAGAGGAAATACGATAATATACAGTGATTAAATAGTACTTTCCCCCCTCCTTTTGGTTCAGGTGACATGTAAGCTTTTTTAAAAAAAATGCTTGTGTTTTGAAAGATTCCAAGAATCCACAATCCTCAGGATTGTTTCAGTGGTATTTTATGATTTACTGGTAACAAATGCTAGTGCTTACATGACCGTGTGTGAATTTATATCCCAAACTTTCTGAGGATGAATTATCAATAACGAGTTGGAAAACAAGCCATTCAGTCTTCGTTGGTTCTCCTTCCTTGCGTTTTCCACGTGAATGAAAAGTTTGTCACTGACCTAATGAGACATAAAACAAAGGGCATCTAAATGTAACGTGGCCAGATAATTACTAAGGTGCAGTTTTTGCTGGTTTTGAGCTTTTCTTTAGTTTTGAAGGTGCAATGTTTTCTGGTTCGAAGGAGAATCTCCGCTTTGGTTTGGGAAGTCAGATACATTGAAAGCAATGCCAGAACCTTCAACGAACCTGGGAGTGCCATCGCCAGAGCTGCAAAAAAAATCACTGCCCAGCTCTTAAAGTTCATCAAGTAAGTGGCACTTTAATCCAAATAATGTTGGAACCCTCATGCTCTTCAACAGTGGGAGAGTATAAGCACCTTAATGTCCCTTTGCTCCGACTGCTGCTTTTGATTGTTTCTCAGTACACTGCAGGGACAGGTGTATAATTCTTCCTGGATCTTATTTTAAATACTGAGATGTTCAGCTTAGAGGCATTTTAACTTTTTTTCCCTGGTATTTGTAGTACCAGAATATCCCTTGACACTGAGGATGTTGAGTAGCTCAACCCGTACAGTAAGTTCTGTGCTGTCATGGGTAGAAGTTCCACTTAATAAACGACTTGAAAGGTTTATTTAGAAAGAAGTGACTGTGGGAATGCCCCTTTGAAATTCCTAGTGCTAATTTCTGTATTAATTCTTACTTCCTGTCTTCCCTTTTATATGTAGCTCTTGGTTGTGGTTGAGTTTAGGGAACAACAGCCCTTCTTTTCAGTAACAGAGATTTGATTGCATTGCAGTGATCAGGACTGTACAAACATTTTTGAACTCTGTAGCACTACAGATGATGAACAAGACTGTCGTGATGCTGACCTGGTAAGCTTTTTTTTTTTTAAGTGGATAATTCCAGTAGTTTATGTAAGAAAATACCACCAGTCTTCAAATGTTTTTGAATTATTTGCTAATACAAACATGGAATATATTATGAATTTTTATGAATGTTCTATGATATTTATTATCAGTGAATTGAATTACTGATAATATTTAGTCCCTGAGGTTCAAAGCTGGTGGGTGTCTTCTTGTTGCAATTCCTGGTGGTGGTCTTTCCTTTGTAATAAGGACAAGAGCTGGAGTCAGGAATCTTCACTGGTGGGATCCAGGATATTGCTTTCCAAAGTCTCTCAAATACTGTACTGTGTTTTCTCATGCTCATCTTCTGTCTTGTTGAGAGAATTGAGAATAAAAATCCATTTTTACCACAATACAAATGCAGTGACACTTTGAGCACACATCACCTCTTTTTTTCATCCATCATTTTGAAGAGGATTGATTTTATTTTGTGCAGGACGACGAAAAATGTGTTCCAAGAACATCCTATAGAAGGAGAAGAGTGAGTTGGCTGATCTTTACCATATAACCCAAAATTCTGTGGGAGGGATGCTTGCTTTTACAACAATCACAGAACAGAATTTTCCTGATGGATTTAAGGAAGGAAAAGCTTTGCTTAAATAGGTCCTTGCTGTTTTAATGCTTCTGAACTCATTCTATATAGTTGTGTGGGAAAATACTAGTATTACAAGTATATTTATATGATATATTTATATATATTTACAAATATTATTTACTTTGATACCTGTGCTGTTCAGTGTGAAGATTTTTCAGTTATCTGTCTGATGCTGAAATAAAATCATTATTCACCTGACACGCTTGGGAAAAATACTTTAAATGAAGGATATTATTCAGGTCTTTTGAGGATAATACGAGGTTTTTGCCTTAGTATTACAAAATTTTAAATATATTAACAGAAAATAGTATAATTTGCTAGATTTTCTAAATAATTTTATGATACAAATTTCTAATAAAATTTATAGTTTCATTAATAAATAGTAGGAGTGTCCTTTTCGGTATAGAACAGTGTTTGGAAGTGCGTTTTTTCTGCCACAAAAAATAATCGCAGAGGGATTTTCAAGTTGAGTTTTTTCTTGCTGTATTTCAGTAATGCTTTTCCTTATTTTTTTTTTTTTTTTCCCCCCCCAAGGGACGAGGCTTAAAAAAAGGGAAAAGTGTAAAAACTGGTTATGATGAGAACTGTTGGAAGAAGCAATGCATGGAGCTGGTGAATTTAATTTTCCAGTGTGAAGATTCAGAACCTTTCAGGCAACCTGTTGACTTGGATCAATATCCTGTAAGTTGTTCTTAATGATCTCCTCGAAGTCTTTTTTTTGTTTGTTTTTTTTCCACTTGCTTTCATAGGGAAATAATTTTAGAGACATTTATATTTTCTTAGTTAAAAGTAGTTTATTGAGGGATAATCTAGAAAACCAGTTGAGCCTCAGCTCAAATTGATTTGTTCCTTCTTTCTTTTAGTTGTTCATGGTATTCTCTCTAACTTTTCAGCCCCTTTTTTTGTCTGAAAACCCAACAAACTTTAAATTAAAGGAAAAAAACTTCTTTACAAGCATGTAACTGTTTTCCTGTGGCCTTCACAGTTCCAGTTGAAGTCTCACTTCAAGTTTTAAAAACATCCCAAAGTTCTCTAAAACACGTTAGCAGGAGAGAAATGAAGATTGAGGTGTTTTGATTTGGGAGGGGGTTTTTTTGTTGTTTTTTTACACCAAATCAGTTGTTTCTTGTAGTAAAATTCATGGGATAATGAAAAGGAGACTTTAAATCAAGTAGTGTCAACAGAAATGTTGCTTTCTGCTGTGGCAGGTGCTTGTTTTCCACTGCTGGTTAAGATAATCCATGTCCTTTTTAGGGGGAAAACGGTCCCTGTCCTTTTTTAGGGGGAAAATAGTCCCTGTTCTGTTTTGGGGGGAAAATAGTCCCTGTCCTTTTTTAGGGGGAAAATAGTCCCTGTCCTTTTTAGGGGGAAAAGAGTCCCTGTTCTGTTTTGGGGGGAAATAGTCCCTGTCCTTTTTTAGGGGGAAAATAGTCCCTGTCCCTTTTTAGGGGGAAAAGAGTCCCCGTCCCTTTTTAGGGGGAAAATAGTCCCTGTCCCTTTTTAGGGGGAAAATAGTCCCTGTCCTTTTAGCTACTCTCAAATTACAGAAATAAAAACTCAAAAGGTGTTTTTATCTTCATACCTTTACAGAATCTTCTTTTTTTTTTCCCTGTGTTTTATCCAGGATTACAGAAACATTATAGACACTCCAATGGACTTTGGTACGGTGAAGGAAACTCTGGAAGCTGGGAATTACGACACTCCAATGGAACTGTGCAAGGATATAAGGCTCATATTTAGTAATGCAAAATCTTATACTCCAAACAAAAAATCAAAGGTAGCTGTTAGTATTTTGGGGGGTTTGGGAATGTCTTAATGAAACGAGGTGTTATTTTGGAATGTTACAGAGGGCTGCACGTGCTTTTTTTTTCTCCTGCTTTTTCCGGACGGTTTTTAATTTTAGAGCTGTTAGTCTTGGATGAAAGGATTTGTTTTTTAATATGAGCCACCTCCTTACCTAGATTTACAGTATGACCTTGAGATTGTCGGCGCTATTTGAAGAGAAAATAAGAAGAATTGTTTCCGATTTCAAAAACGGGCAGAAACAGAATGAAAAGCTGCGAAGGAACCAGAGGTACACCAGGAGATTCAATAATCAGAACTCAGTGCAGCAGCCCAGCAAAATGCTCAGGTAACCAAGTTATCAAGATGGAGACACTAATATTCATCTTGTCTGGGAAGAGGAGAACAATTGGTTTATTAAATGGTTTGCAAGCTCCTTGAGATTTTTTTACAATTCTGGGTTTTTTTTTGTGGCATAAAACTGGCTGTGAAACAGCAAAGGGACAGAAGAGTAGGAAAGGTTGGAGGTTCATTTTTGGGGTNGTGAAACAGCAGAGGGACAGAAGAGTAGGAAAGCGTGGAGGTTCATTTTTGGGGTTTTTAAAATATTTGAGTCAGGGAGTCAGTATTTCATTTGACTGAAATAACGAGGAGTGAAACAGTAAGTTTACATATATTACATATTTTATCATGTACAGAGGAAAGTCAGTCCTGTGGAATTTATGGAAGTTGTCACTTGTGGAAGTTGTCACATTCATTTGGCAGCTGGATTTGCCTTTTTTTGAAGGCAGACAAGCTTTCGGCTCCTCTTGCATAACTTGACCAGGAGTGCAGACTTATTTTAATGAAAGTACTTAATGTTTTGCCTCGTCAGAGTTGAAATCGTCCCACTTCAGCTCACTAATGTAATTCCCTTGCAGAACCCTAAAATCCTGTGGTGTTCCATTAGTAACATGTTGTTAAAATACATAATTACCCTTCTCTATCACAGTTTTACAACCTGGCTTGCTTTTCTTTTTTCTTTCTTTCTTTCCCCTTTCCCTAGAAATTCGAAGCAGAAACCATTGAAGTCTCAGGCAAAAGTTGAATCTGAGCAAGAAGATTCTTTCCCCCAACCTACCTCAAGCAGAGCCGCCTGTGTCACAAGCCATAAACCGAACGCTGGGAGATACAACCAGAGTTCCTCCGGAGAATCCTCGGATTCCGTGTGCCTGGTATCCTTTGAAAGGAATGGCAAAGCCAGATCCACAACACTAACCAACTGTTCTGCGTTATCATCAGGTCAGGAACTTTATAATTTATAAATGTACAATATTATAAACTTGTTTTAGTGACGCCCCCCCCCTGCAGAGCTGCCTCCAGCCCTGGGGAACAGCACAGGGAGCACATGGAGCTGCTGGAGAGAGTCCAGAGGAGGCACCAAGAGGATCCCAGGGCTGGAGCAGCTCTGCTGGGAGGAAAGGCTGGGAGAGCTGGGGTTGTTCAGCTGGAGAAGAGAAGCTTTGGGGTGACCTGATTGTGGCCTTGCAGGGCCTGAAGGAGCTCCAGGAAAGATGGAGAGAGACTATTTCCAAGGGCTGGAGTGACAGGACAAGGGTGAAAGGCTTCACTCTGACAGAGAATAGGGTTAGATGGGATATTGGGAAAAAATTCATATTGGGAAGAAAGTCTCAGCTGTGAAGGTCGGAGGCCCTGGCCCAGGTTACCCAGAGAAGCTGTGGCTGCCCCTGGATCCCTGGAAATGTCCAAGGCCAGGCTGGATGGAGCTTGGAGTAACCTGGGCTAGTGGAAGGCGTCCCTGCCCATGCAGGGATTGGGACTGGATGATGTTTAAGGTCCCTTCCAACCCAAACCATTCTGTGATTCTATGAACTGCAATAATTTGCATTCTGAATTGTTAAAGGCAGTTTATATTTTTAACATGAAATCCAAGATGGGATTTCTGTAGGGTTTAGTTTTGTTGTGTAATACAGGATTTTGTGTATTTTACTGAATTTTGGGCACTTACTACATTATTTACTGTGCATGTTACAAAAAAACCTGTGTACTAAACATAGTTTTTTGCTTTGAAATCTTGTAGAAAACACTTTACTTAACACTTAATTATCAAGAAACCTATCAATAAGAAAGTATAGCATAGTATATTTGATAAATGATACTATATAAGTTACAGGTTATATGCCCATATATATATATATATAATGAAAAGTGTCATCCAAAATTAGTAAATTACTGCAGTTCCTCAAGACATAAAAACCTTCTTGTCTTTCCCTTCTTCCCCTACACCTCACCTTGCCAGAAATTCAGCTTATTTCAACGAATGCAAGTCCTGGTGAGATCTGTCAGCATATGTTTTGTGGTGGTGGGTTTTTTAACAAGCTTTGCTTTAAAATCTGTTGCTCGAAAAGAGCTGTTGTATTTTAATTGCAATTTAAACGCAGGTTGAAGGAGCTTCCTGGCACTGCAGGAATATGGAGCGGGATATTTTGCAGAGCTACCAGTTTCATTCAGGCAGGGTTGTGAATTTTAAGACAAAACTGCAAGGAAATACTGAAGATTTCCTGAAGCAGCAAAATGCAGCTCCTCACTGGAAGCTGTTTGGAGTTCTAATTGCCAACTACTGTTTCGTTTGTTTTGTTTTAACAGAAAGTGAAGGTTCAGTGGTGTCTTTATCGACTTCCTCTTCATCTTCATCCTCCTCAAGTAGCTCAGAAGACAGCAAAGAATGTTCTGGGGCTGTCGTGTCCCCCCCTCTGCACAACGGGGTGTGCAGGAGGAAGGGCAGCAGTCGCAGGATAACCCGGAATCGAGCTGCTCAGAGAAAACAGACAGGTAGGGGCTGAGGCCTTTAGTGTCAACAGCAAGTAACACAACTGTCTGTAAATGCATGTCTATATTATATATAAAAAATGAGTGTTATTAGTATTTTTTTAAAACTGTCGTACAGGTAAGAGACTGATTTTTTTTTTTTTTTTTTTATCGATGGTAGTTTTGAAGCTCTCAAATACTACACTCAATTTTTAAACTCTTTTTTCTTTTTCCGGTGCTTAGGGTAGGAGGGCAGAAACCAAGAGGGAATATCTTGCAACATTTTATATCTTAATAAAAAAACAACACTTCATGAAGAAGTTCTAAATTTCACAAAAGTAGAATGAATCTGAAATTTATGACAAGAGAAGCACACGACTGTTACCAGGAGTTTACTTCATTTGTCATGTCTGTGTGTTGAGCCTGTCCCAGATTTGACGTGACTTCAGAAGCTGCTATTTTTATATTTAAGATTTGATATTTAAGATTTTAATCTCTGCTTTCCTTTGCAGGAACAGTTCTTCAGGAGAACGGGAATACCAGGAAAACTGTCAGGAAAAAGTTGTACGTGAGTAACTCTGAAAACACTTCCGTGGTGACATCCGAGTCCCTCAGCAACAGCACTGGCAGACACAGGAAAACCCCACGAAGAAGTGCTGCTGTGGCTGCCAATAAATTGAGGCTGATGAGTGATGTGGAGGAAGAGGTTTCCAGCTCTGAAAGTATTGGAATTGGCTGCAGGAACAGGAAGCTGCCTCACCGGAACGCCTCGGCCGCCGCCCGGAGGATGCTGCTGGAGAGATCCGAGGATGACACAGGCTTGAAGTCAGAGAGTGAGAAAGAATTAGAAGAGCAGCTCACCAAGAGGAAAACTCTTTCACAGCCTGGTTCATCTGCTCCACGGAGGAAATTCGTGAGTGAATCCGAAAATGGGACTTCGGATTCCGAGCCGGACACGCAGACGTGCCAGAAAACCTGGCAAAGCAATGGCCACAAACAGTTCCGGGGCCCAGCCTGTCCTGTGTCTCCCAAAGGGCAAAATCCCAGCCCAGACTCTTCAGAGGAGGACTCCAAAAGCCATAATTCCGAGGGTGGGAGCAGTCACGAAGTTTGTGACCAGTCAACGTCTGCACACAATAAACCTGCAGGGAGCAACTCTGAGGAAGAGGCAGACTCCGAGTTGGATCGGTGGGATGGCAGGAAAGCAGCTGGCAAGCAGCTCACTGCTTCTGGAAAAAAAGCAAAAGTCCTGAGTGATTTAGAGGACACAGCAGAATCTGAGACAGAAACCAGGGAGGAGTGGAAAAGTTTCCCCTCGGAGGACTTGGTGCCAACCAGGATTGCAGGGAGTTCCAAATCCGGCCCCTGTTCCAGCTTCCATCACTCCTCTGACACAGACTCTGAGGCTGATTCCAACAACAGCAACTACAGTGAAACTGCTTTGAAAGCAAGAAAGAGAAAGAGAAAAGGAAGACCAAAAATCATTAGAAAAGGTAACATTTTAAAAGTTAATGCCTCTAACTCTTGATACACTGAGGGATGACAGAGGAAAATCTCCCTCTGTGACCTGCTCCTTGTTTGGAGAATTTCGGTAACCAAAACCTTCTGGTTTATAGTTCTCTTGCCTTCAGTTTGTGGGTAAAGATTATCTTAATTTTCTGTTTAAAATTTTCTCTGCTGGCACGGATTTACAACAGTCATTTTCAGTCTGAGTAACTTTATTGATAGTTTTTCAAAACAAATTTGATTGAAAAGTGTTTTAATCATTCTCACGTCCCTGGTGGGCACCAGAACCTGTCACTTGATTTCACTTCTGGATTTCGATCTGTCAGAGTCCTTAACACAGAGAGGCACTTTGCAAAGCAAGATGTATCATTTCACTTGTTTCAAAAAACCAAATTCTTTGATTTGGTGGAGTTTTTGTCTATCACTCAAATACTTGCGTGCTGTGATTTGGAGAGTTGGGCTTTGGGGGGCTTTTTTAAGATTATCACAGCGATGCTGAGGTTTATTAAAACAGGTCCTGTGCATTAGATGTCTCTGTTATTAGGGAATTAGTCCTGATTTGGAATTGGAAAGACGGTTTTGAGCTTGGTGTTTGGGTCCAGTCCTTCCAAACCTCTCACTGTGCCTTAAAAATCTTGAGAAGAAAATCAAGATGAATCTAAAATCTAAGCTGAATCTCTTTGAGATAAATTTCCACAAGGAATACTAACTTGTTTTATAATGTAAAATCTTGGGGTTTATATGTGCTAAACATACTGAAAATGTTTCTTACTTTTTTTGTCATTAGCAATGGGAAAGGATCCAGCTGGAAAATTGGGAGGAGAAGAAAACTGGGGGGAGGGAAATTTTTTAATAGCCTTATAAAACTAAAAAATCTTACTTGAATGTGCTTCCTATGTCAGATCTTCTGAGTGAAATATAAAACTGCTTTGGAGTTTTTTCGAGTCCTGTACCTGTATTTGAGACTTAATACAGCAAAGGGGGAAGATATTTGTACATATACTTGATTTAGTGGGAATTTATAGCTTTTGGTAACGTTTCCATTCTCCAACTTCTCTATCACCTCATTTCAGGTACTGCTGGAGCATATCTTGCTTTTATTTAAGTACATATATAGGCACACTTGTGTTTATATAGTATCTATTTTCAAATAAATCTGTATATTTTGTACATTTACAGGGGTGAGTACACATACATATACATATGTATTTATATACAGTGCACAATTAACAAGCTAAACAATTTACGTGCAAGCTTTACTTGAGGTTTTTTTTAAAATATATATATAACATGCAGGATATTTTAATACATTGACCACAGTCTCTATATATAGTATTGTAATTGTATATTATGTTCTTTATAATATATATTATAGATACGTATTATTTAGCATGGGTTTTTATGTATTAAAAAAAAAAATTCAAAGCCAAGTCTTCACACCCATCGTGTAGCTGGTCAGTATTTGTGGGCTGTAATACCCCCTGCAGATGAGCTGACTGGAGCTTTGGCTGGATTTTCCTACCCAGCATTCCAGGTTTGGAGTTCTGAGGAACTCCAGGCCAGCTCGGTGGGCAGGAATTGCCCATCTCTCTATTTTCGTGGGCGGTTGGTTTAACGTTCCCCCTTTCTGCCTGTGCCACTTGTCGGTCCCTTTGCAGCTCTGAATTCAGGATGTTCAGTGTGGAATTTCACTGAACTTTATCCTACAGATTCGTTCCCAAGTTAAGCTCTTGTGTACAAAGTGTAGATTTAATGTTCTGCCACTCCTTCATCTTTAGTCTTTATGGCGTGGGAGGAGAGTGTATAATTTAAGGTTTAACCCTTCATTTTTTTAGTCTGTGAATTTCTTCACCTTTTATACAACATTTTGCAGTATTCAGCAGGAAGGTGGTGTGTTTTGGCCATAAAATCACAGGTAGTAACAGTAGTAGTGTTCATGGATAATTCCTGGAAGCTGTTAGAAAAGACAGGAGATGAATTATCCTTTGGAAATGTCAAAATAAGAATACATTGAGTAGTACATGAAAGGATTTACATTGAAATAAGGACCAGATTTGGCGTATGAAGAGGTTGCTAATATTGGTACTGCAATTTATGTCCCATAACTTTTCCCTCTTATTTTTTTAAATTTACTTCAAGAACTTCTGCTTTTGATTTTTATTGATACATAGAAATAATTCTTTTATTTAGAAGGGAAACATTCATACCGTTGATCTTCACAGCATCATTCACAGGATTTACAGAGGGAAAATTCGTTTTAAAGCCCAACATCAAAAGTTGTGTATTAAAAATCAAACTACTGAGTGGAAGATTCACTGTCAGCGGCAATTTTAGTGTTTAAGTCACTAAGGAGCTGAAGGGTTTAAATCTCTCTGCTTGTGAAACCATCTAAAATTATGAAATATAAATAATACATACACAAAATGTTATAATCTATTTTTTTAGAATCGTAAGGTCTAAAATGTGCCATTAATTTTGCCAGTTTTATTCTAGTGAGATGATACTAAGTAATATGAAAGCATTTGTTTACTAAGGTAGGTAATTTGTCATTTCTGAGCTAATTACCAGAGTGATGCTAAAGAATGAGATAATAAAGGCTTGGGAAAGGAACAACAGAGCAATCCCAAGAGTGAAAAGTATCCCTGGGACTGACTGTATTTTCAGTAAAGGCTTAAGGTAAATTACACTTAACAGTTAAAATTAAAGAAAACCCGAACACTTTTGTGTAATTTATTAAAGGTGGCAGCCTTTGTGCTTAATAAACTAACTGTTTCAGGGATGTGAAGCATTAAAAAGAACTTTTCTATCTTTATTTTGCAGAATCAACGGGCGAGGAGACGGGACAAAGTGGGAAAGTGCTGCGGAGCAGGACCTGCATCATCAACTACAAGAAGCACATCAAGATGTCCAACGAGAGGAAGAACCCCCGCAGATGTGCCACCCTGGCAGCCAACAAAATTAAGATCATGAGCGATGCCAAGGAAGAATTATCGAGCTCAGAGAGTGTTTGCACAGTGAAAAAGAACCGAAAGCAGCTCCAAGGCGCTGCGCCCGGGGTGTGCAGGAAGAAACTGGTCGACAGCTTGGAGGGAGATGCTTCTTTGAGGTCTGAGAATGAGAAGGAGCAGTTTTCTGGCAGGAGGAAGCCTTCCTGCCCTGAATCATCTGCTCCCAAAAGGAAATATATCAGTGAGTCTGAGAACGAAAAGACTGAATCTGAGGCAGAGACTCAAAAGCAGAACCACAGGCAGGCACATAAATCAGTCTGTGCTGGGGCGCTGAATAATCTTGACTATGACTCTTCAGAAGAGAATTCCACCAACCACAGGGTGGAAAATGGGGGGAGCTGGGGGGTTTCTAGGAAGTCAGCCTCAGCCCACAACCATTGTACGAGTAACTCAGAAGAGGAGGTAGATTCTGACTTAGCTAAACCCGAAACTAAAACTACCAGAGTAGCAGCAAATAAAAAATCTCGAGCTTCTTCCAAAAGATCAGAACTGTTGGGTGGCTCCAAAGAAACAACAGAATCTGAAAGTAGGGGGAAGAAAGAGGAGAAAAGCTCGGTGTCAGAGGATGTGGAAGCACCTGGGACTGCAGGTAGTTCCAAAGGCGGTTTCAATTGCTTTTCCGACTCGGACTCCGGGACTGAAAACAGCGTCTGCAGCGATGCCACGGAAACGAGGAAGAGGAAAAGGAAACCCAGAACCAACAGGAAAGAAATCACCTTCCCCAACTCCCTGAAGCCTTCCAGGAGAGGCCGGCAGAGGAAACGCTGGAAACCCAGCCAGGAGCACGACTCGGAAGACGTGGAATACACCAAATACCGGCGGGCCAACCAGCGCTCCAAGATGCGCACGCGGAACGGCGGCAGACGGACTGTGCGGTACCACGACGGCGACGACGACGGGGACTGCGACACGTAACCTTAAACAAGGAAAGCCAGCACGCCACCTTTTTTGGTTTTGTTTGTTTGTTTTATTATTTTTTTTTCGTTGTTGGTTTTTTGTTTTTTTTTTTTTTTAAATGGTAATAGCACTAGAACTCCTCTGACGGATGCTGGCTCTTCTTCGTCCTACATTTCAGGGAATATATTTATATTTTTCTATGAAAAAGTTACGAATGTGATTAGATGATGACTTTTCTCCTTTTCGTATTTTTGACTTGCACTTGCCTGCCCATGTAGCAGCATTTAGCACAGATGCCAAAATGTGCCTCATTATAGGGGCAATTTTTTTGTCTTTACTGGTATTTTATTACATATAACAAGAGTTAAAAGATGTTAAAACACTGCAAACAGGTTAATAGCAGTATGTTGAGTATTATTGTTATGGGTGCTGCAATGAAATACTACCTAGGTCATGCAACATTCAAGAACAGATTTCAAACATCTCTAATGCTGTATGAAATCATCTACAATAGTAACAGGCTTCTAAGTAATAGTACACACTAGAAAAACCTGGTTGGATGCAAGCCTTGCATCAAAAGAGGAGTGAGAAGGCTGATAACTTCACAACTTGATTTAGTGCAGATGCTAAAATGTTCTGTACTTCCATTACTGATGCCCAGTTACCAGTGAAGAAGCGAATTTGCCAATTCCAGAGGCTGTTGGTGCTGGTGGAGAGGGTTCTGCTGACAGGTAGTACTTTGATCATTAATGTGACTTCTATACTGTAAACTTTTAAGATTATGACATGCAGGTGAACTCTTGGGCCTAAGGGTTTTTGTGTGTTTTCTTTATAAAATAGAAAAACAAACAAAACACTTTGTTCTGTTTTCTTTATGCGTGGAAAGGTTGAGGTGGAGGATTCTGACATTCCAGGCCTTTTTGCCACTGTTGTTCCTCCGTATTTCAAGTGCTCGAATGTTAGATTTCCCACTGATTAAACCTTTCCAGTTTCTCATCGTTGCAGTTCATCTCCTGTGTTCAGCATGTTTGAAGTGACTGTTGTTGACAGAAAAGAATTCTTGTGTAGAAAACAAAAGTTCCCCAGGAGAAACGTGCAGGTTCCTGCTTGACCAGGTATTAACAATGAGAACACATGGCAGCTCTGAATTCATACGTTTTCCTTGGAGTTGTGCTGGTGGGAGCCACACAACCCAGCTCCAGGGAATCTCTGTCCTTCCCCACTCCATGTTTCCTTCTCCCTCTCTGCAGGTTCCTTTTCCCACACTTGGAAAATTTGGCAGTTCCTGATCTCGTTCAGTAGAAGACGTGTCAGAATTAGAATATCAGATTTATGCTCTGATATAACCCAGCTCCTTTGAACTGAAACACAGGTTTATGAGTTAGTTTTCCAGCAGGTTGGACTGGTAATAGGATCTGGGAGGGCTTGGGGATAAAAAGTTAGTGCAGCAGCACAACCACAGTCATTAATGGCAGAACTCCCTGTACAAATGGAAGTGGATCATGGAAAAGGGAGTCAATCAGTGAGAGTCACTTCTCCAGCAACCTCACTGACACTGTGTGTATTTACCATCACATCACTCTGCTTTCCAGAACGTTATCTCAGCATAGAGAAATACTCTTTT
>VXAY01002112.1:269089-287574 GCA_013399855.1 Oxyruncus cristatus
ATTCTTTTTTTTTTTTTTTTTTTTTTGTCCTTTAAAACTTCAATCTGAAGTTCAAAAGTTACTTAAGTTAAATCATTTTTGCCCCAGGAAATTTTATTTAGAGCGTAGCCCTCAAGAGGGCACAGCAGAGTTTTGTAAATTCGAGATAAATGTTTATCTGGATTTGTTATTTGGTTTCTAAAATACGAACACAAGTTGTGTTTGGTGATGAAGTTTCAAGGTGGTTTTGTGTATCTTGCCTTTTAGGGGCAAACTTTGTTAAAAGAGAGTTAAGTCCACTGGTATTTTTATATTTTCCATGAACTGCATTGTTCAGCAGCTGCTTAGGATCAGTGTCCTGTGGAGTACAACCTCCACCATGGGAATAAATACTGGTACAGGAGCTCTGAAGTGAATGTCAGAGTTTTTATTAATTCCAGTTTAAACAGCTGAAACGGGGCTGGTAGGTTTGCATTTCTAGTTCAGGCTTAGATTTACTAAGCTGGTTTTCTTTCTCACCCTTTCTCAGATGCCGTATCCTGTCATCCTGCACTCACACATGTTCCTGGTGATCCCTGAAAGCTTTGGGAGAAGGTTCTCCTCAGGATTTGTATATCCCACAGGGAATCACTGGCTTAAGGACCCTAACACGTATTTTCCAAGCAAAGCACATGCTGCTTTTTATTACCTAATTTTATACACACAGACAGGTTCCAAAGACCTGAGGGAAGGGAAATGGTTAAACTGGAAAGGGATTTTTGACCCTTTGACCTTCTAAGAGTTTATTTATTTATAATTTATTTAAATGAGCATGCTGACTCGTGCAGAACTGGCAGTTCTTTCACCTTCCTGGTCCTTTTAGTCAGTCAGCATTCTTGGTTTGGTCCAGCTGTACTCAGGGAAGTAAAGCAATGTAAAAGTAGGATCTTTATTTAATATGACTTTGGAGGGTGTTTTTGTTTGCTTTGAAGCAGGACCTGAATCTGTGATCGTGAACAGGCAGCATGAATGGAGGGAAGCAGTAAGAAAGTGCAGGACAGAATCATAAAGGAATCAAATTCTTTAGTATTGAAGACTTTTATGATGTACATGTTATTAGTGGACCAAAGTAAAGCTGTTCATACACCTGTCATGTCACTGTCCTCTTCTTTGCAACATGTCCGAGGGCCTTTTGGGTCACAACAACCCCAGGAATGCTCCAGGCTGGGACAGAGGGTTGGAAAGGTGGGAAAGGTGGGAAAGGCCCTGGGGGTGCTGCTGACAGCAGCTGGACAGCAGCTGGACACAAGCCCGGTGTGCCCAGGGGGGCAAGAGGCCAATGGCACCTGGATCAGGAATAGTGTGGGCACAGCCCCAGGCCAGGGATTGTGTCCCTGTGCTGGCACTGCTGAGGGACCTCCAGGGCTGTGCCCAGTTCTGGGACCTCATGGAAGAGACCCGGAGGGGCTGGAGCGTGTGCAGGGAAGGGAGCGGAGCTGGGAAGGGGCTGGAGCAGCAGGAGGGGCTGAGGGAGCTGGGGGGGCTCAGCCTGGAGCAAAGGAGGCTCAGGGGGGACCTTCTGGCTCTGCAGCTCCCTGACAAGAGGGAGGAGCCGGGGGGGTCGGGCTCTGCTCCCAGGGAACAAGGGACAGGGCGAAACGGCATCAGGTTGATGGGGGTTAGATGGGATATTTGGAAAAATTCCCTCCGGACAGGGTGGGTGAGCATTGTAACGAGTTGCCCGGGGCCGTGCACGAGTGGCCGTCTCTGCGAGCGTTCTGGAGGCATCTGTCCCCACGTGGCACTCGGAAAGGGTTCAGGGGCGACTCCGCGGGGTCACGGCGCCTCCGGCTGCCGGGAATGTCCCTCCCCACGTGGATGATCCCGTGATCCCGCGGCTGTGCCGGGGCGGGGCCGCGCAGGCGCAGGGCGGCCATGGCGACCTTCTTCGGGGAGGTGGTGGTGGCTCCGTCCCGGGCCGGGCTGGACGAGGAGGAGGAGGAGAGGGAGGAACCCCCGAGGACCGCGAGATCCGCAGGGAGCTGGAAAAGAAAAGGTCCGGGGCGGGGAGGGGGCAGCGCTGCTGAGGGCGGGTGTCGGGACGAGGATCCCCCCCCACAGGGTGGTTGGCACTGCCCAGGCTCCCCAGGGCAGTGGGCACGGCCCCAAGGCTGCCAGAGCTCCAGGAGCCTTTGGACAACGCCCTCAGGGCCAGGGGGAGTGTTGGGGTGTCCCGGGGCAGGGACAGGGGTTGGACTGTGTGACCCTTGTGGGTCCCGCCCAGCTCGGGACGCTGTGTGGCTGTTTTGCAGGCAGATCCATGTGCTGTGGAGCGGCCCGGCCCAGGAGCCCTTCGCGTGCTCCCGGTTCGTCGTGGCCATCGGGCGGAACGCGGCGGGTGCGTGTGGGACCGGCCCGGGTGGGGATCGGACACGCTGCTGGTTTGTGTGGGGGCGAGTCTGAGGGGGCAGGAGGTGGGAAGGAGGCGCGGGTGTGCCTGGACTCGCCCTTTGCCTTAGTCTGTTTTAGCATTGGTCCCTGCTGGAAGAGTGGTCCTTATGGATAGAATCACGGAGCGGTTTGGGTTGGAAAAGACCTTAAACCCCGTCCAGTCCCACCCCCTGCCATGGGCAGGAACACCTTCCACTAGCCCAGGTTGCTCCAAGCCCCTTCCAGCCTGGCCTTGGGCACTTCCAGGGATCCAGGGACAGCCACAGCTTCTCTGGGCAGCCTGGGCCAGGGCCTCCCCAACCTCCCAGGGAGGAATTCCTTCCTAAGATCTAATCTAACCCTGCCCTCCTTCAGCTTAAGGCCATTCCCCCTTGTGCTGTCACTCCATGTCATTCTGAAAAGTCCCTCTCCATCCCTCTTGTAAGCCCCCTTTAGGTACTGGATGTCTGGCTCCTCATTTAGGAGCAGAGTTTTAACCCCGAGACAGCCGAGTTGTCCAGAGAGAGCTAAACTTACTCTGTGCATTATAAAACATGCTTTTAGTTCCAGCTGTTCCTTCTGAAAATTGATGTATTTTCAGTTGAAGGGCAGAAGCCAAGTATGTTTTGGGTTGGGATTTTATTTGAGACAGCCCCTTTTTTCCCCTCTACCTGACTTCTGTTTGGTTAACTTTCCCAAATTATCCTTTAATTGGCAGAAGTTTTCTGCTAATAATAATGAGTTGCTCAGAGCAGTCAGGTCTTGTGAAACAGGGATCTGTCAAATATGGGTCAATAAGCTGTAATTTCTTTAATTTCTCATGAGCAGTGTTTTGGGAGGGGGGTTAAACTTTTATTTTCTTGCTCAGTCAGTCCTTTCACATTCCAGTTTCTCACTTGTTCAAAATGCCCTCTTTTGAGGTGCTTGTTTATTCATTAGGCCTAGAGCCTTAAAACACCCTCTGCCTTTCCCACACACACTTAAACTGGAGGGTTTTTTGGTAGCTGTTTCCCTGTGGGCATGAAGAAGTTTTAAGAGTTGCCTGCATTTATGTCCCATTTAGATGGCATTTAGTTTATATCCAAGTTAACTTGTTTGGTTTTTGGTCAGGTTTTTCCTTGGAAGATGGTAATAGATATTTTGGATCTCTAGCCTTTGACTGGAATTTGATTTATGCATGTTTTTGCCATACTCTTTTCTTTGCTTTCTAGAACCAGTGTAATAGTTCTGCTTCAGTGATTTTTATATTTAATCTGTTATATCTGGCATGTCAGGGGGTGTTAGAGACCTAATATTCACATCCTTAGTTTATACGAAAGGAATTGAAGTTGACTGTAATGATACAATTCCCAAGAACATAATTTTTGATGTTGTGGATCTCTATATGTAGAACTGCTCTTTATCTTACAAATTTTGATAAGTGAGGTTTTAATATTGTTGATCTCTCCTGGATTTGGCCATTAAATGTATGGTGACAAAAATTATTCTTACTTCAGTTTGCACAGGGATAATCTAATTCAGGTGTTTATTTGTACAACAGAGATTTTATTACTTATAAATTAACGGTATTTATTGGGGTTTTGCAGCTTTCCTGTCGTCTTTTATTCTGGATTCTGTGTGCTGGGAGGTGGTTGGAGTTGTGAAGCTGTGGAATGAGTGGTGTCGAACATCCAGCACCACAAATGTCCTCCCCACAGATTCTTTCTGTCTGTTCTACAGATTGATATCAGACCCCACAGTAAGTGACCTAAACATTTGTTCCTCTGTGTTTCAGCTCTGTTTCACCCACCCACAAAGCGTTGAGGCTGCAGGGATCTGGAGGGATCTCATAAATAATCTCAAGGGTTGATGCTCACTAAAACTACGTGAAGTTCTGCTGTGTGCAGCTCAGTCCAAAGTGAAAAACCCTTGTTGAAATAGAGTTAAAAAACCCAGAAATTACTGAACAAGCTGTTGTCTGCAGCCACATCACTTTTATGCATGATTATGAGCTGCTGTTGTGCTTTTTAAACCATTTGTTTACATCTTTTTTTAATTCTTTTTAAGGTTTTACTATGCCAGTGCAGTTGCTACGTGGCTGAGGATCAACAGTTCCAGTGGCTTGAGAAGGTAAAACTGGCAAGACGACAAACTGTGTGATGAAATCTTAGGGGTGGAGATCTTCATCTTAGTGTGAGGGCCTCTTCTCTGATAATCTGAGCATGACAGTGTTGGAAATAACTTTTCCCCGTGGCTTTCTTTGTTTAAATATTCAGGAAATGCATGGATTTACTCCCTGCAGATTCTGTGGAGTCTCCTTCCAGATGCTGCCAGTTGTATCTGCTGTAACCCCCCCAACTCAGTGCAGTTACATCTTTTGGACAGTTTTCCAAACCCTTTTTCCTGTTTGGCATTAATTTTCCCATGGCCTTTTTTCAGCTGCCTTTCAGCTCCTGGAGGGAGGATCCTTCCTTAAAAAAATGATAACACAGCTGCATTTGTGCAGCTGCCAAGGGATCAACCAGCCAAACCTGTTGGGAGAACCCTGACGGATGGTGTCTGTTAATTGGGTGCGTTCTGTGCCTTTCAGAAGGAGGAATGTGCCTCCAAAGCAGCGTTTATCCCACTTTCCTATAGATTTAATATTCCCAGTGCCTCCCCCCCAGCATCGTTCAGGTACAGGAAGGCTGCTGGGTCATCCAGGCCCCTCCAAATGTCATCATGTTGGTTTTAATAAGATGAAGCCGGGGGCGAATGTTCTGGCTGCCGATTTTTCTCGATGGATTCGGGTCACTGCTTTGCCTGAAGGAAGTGTGGCTTAGTTCATCTTGCTGCCTGCCTGCTAACCTGCCTCCCCACCTCGAAACCTCTGCTGGGCTGATGGACTGGCAGAGATTCTAAAGCCCTTTTGTGTAAGGCTGGGGCTGGGGGTAGGGAGGGCTCGGGGTTGGCTGTTTTCCACGCCTTCTTGCACTTGATTTAAACTGGGCTTGTGAAAGAAAGGCGGCTGTGGATTCGTTGTCTTCCCCATTCGTGTTTCTCCAGCTGTGTGGGATTTCCAGGGTGGGTGCTCAGGAACAGTGCTCCTGGGTGTTTGCACTCTTCTGTGGGTATTGGTGGGTTTAACTGGGCAGCAGAAACCTCGTGCTGCTGATCTTTCGCTCTTAATGTGAATTGCAGACCTGTCCTGTGCGTAAATCCTGATTCGCTGAGCAGCTTCAGTGTTCCCAGAATTCCAGCCAGTGTTCCCAGCAAAGCAAATGGAAAATGTGTGGGCTTTTTTATCGGTTGTCTTCTGCGCTGTTGTGAGGGGACAGGCAACTTCCCTCCTGTGTGTGGGGCACAAACTTGCCTGTTTCTATCACGTTTTAAAAATTCCCTATTTTCCTTCTCTTGTTTTGGTGTTTTTTTGATGGCAAGAGAATATTTTGTACAGCATTTTGGAAACTCTCCTCTTTGAGAAAGAAAATTTAAGGTTCTCTTTCTCCATTCAGCTTGAATAGAATTAAATCTGGGTATTTAAAATAAAGCCTCCTTTAGTATTGTAGAACATCTGGAAAGCACGATTTCCATTTCAAATGTCCTGCAGCTTAGTGAGCTGCCTGGTTTCATTTGGAGCCCTTTTCCTTCCCACAATCACCACGAATAAAACCAGTAAGCACTAATACATTTGCAGGTGAATAGAAAGTGTTGAAAACCTAAAAAAAAAACCCTCCAGAAAATCACTAGACTTGGTAAATATTTTAGGTGTTCTTTTGTTTGTGTGGGGTTTGGGTTTTTTTTATGTCCATCCCAAGAACAGTGCTTGGGAAATTTCTGCCTGAAAATTTCTGATTCGAATTGTCCTGCAAACTTGTGTTAAACTGCCTTTAGCATTGAAATTAAAATTAATATTTGGGGGTTTTTTGTGCTGTTACCGAGAAGATAAATTTTCCTGATGTGTTTTTTTTTGGTTTTTTTTTTTTTCTTTTTTAAATTCCAGGTTTTTGGCTCTATGCAAAAGGAAGGTTTGCAGGTAACCATCCTTTCAACGTGCCCCTTGGCTGATTACAAGACTCAGGAATCCACTTTAACACTTGCATCTCCATTCCTGAAAGCCTTGAAGACCAAAGAATTCCAGGAGCAGGTTTGCTGCCCACTGCTGGAACAGCCCAACATTGTGAGGGATCTCCCTGCTGCTGGTATTTGGCAATTATTTACAATTCCAGTTGTTTACAATTCCAGTTGTTTACAATTCCAGTTGTTTACAATTCCAATTATTTACAGTTCCAATTATTTACAATTCCAGTTATTTACAGTTCCAATTATTTACAAGGCTGCTGGTGGTGGCAACACCAGATGCACTTTGAGGAGCATCCCGTTGCAATTAGAGTTCTTACTTAATCATGTGAACTGGCTAAAAAGTGACCCCTTTTCAGATAATTAATCCCTAAAGCTTTCACATCTTACCCTAGAAAATAAGGATGAGTTTCAAAACCACCCACAAATCCTTTTACCTCTCAAGTGTGGGACAGGAGTACTGGAAAATTCTTCAGTGTGGCCTCACAAAGCACCTTGTACATCTGGTTTTTGGGGAATTTTACTTATGAACTAAGTAGGTTTTATTAGGAATTACTTTCATCTGAGCATCCAAGTAAAAGCTCATGAAGTTCTTTCTGTATGTTAGGAGGGAATGTTTCAAAATGCAACTGATTGACCTCATGCAGAAGTTAGACTCAGTTTTATTATATAATCTAATAAACCCCCCCAGGCTTTTACTTTAGAATAAATTAATAGCAACATGAGGAAAAGCTTGTCTGTCAGGAGCTAAAAGTAGATGATTTTATCTTGCCCACACTATTTTTTATTCTTTGTTTGGTTTTTTTAACTGAAGCTCCTATTATTTTTATTTACCAATAATACACATTTTCCAGTTGACACACAGTTTATTTACCACTAATACACAGTTTCCAGTTAAAGTGTTTGCCGGGAAGGAACACCAACTTCGTTTCACTCACTTTTGGTGGTTGATTTCCCGGTGTTCCTGTGGGATGGGGGGTGGCTGGAGCAGCTCATTTGTAAACTTTCACACCTTTCAAGTTGTCGTTTTTATACACGGAGCTGAGATCCCTTCTCTGCTGAAACTAAACCCCCATTTTCTTTTCCTTTTGGTTTAGTTTTGAGTTACTGCCAGGTCTGGCAGATCCCTGCAGTGCTGTACCAGTGCTACACTGATGTCATCAAACTGGACACGGTGACAATTGAAGCCTTCAAGCCTCTGCTTTCTTCTAAAGTCCTCAAGAGTTTGGTCAAGGTAAAATCCCACATTTAAAAATTGCTGGGCTATTTTTGTCTGTCTTTCACCTCTTGCATTCTGCTGTTGGTGAAGATTCCATCTGAAAAGGCAGAAAAATAAAGATTTTAGTGACAGGGGACGGTGATTCTTGGAATTGTACCTGCTGTGACATCTGTGCTCTCAGAAATAATCACAGAATCAGCATCAACCGGGTTGGAAAAGACCTCTGAGGTCACCAAGCCCAGCCCTTGATCCAACCCCGCTGTGGTTCCCAGCCCATGGCACTGATGCCACATCCAGTCTCACCTCAGACACCTCCAGGGACGGAGAATCCACCCCCTCCCTGGGCAGCCCATTCCAATGGCTGATCACCCTCTCTGTAAAGAATTTCTCCCTAATATCCAACCTCAATCTCCCCTGGCACAGCTTAAGACCCTCTTGTCCTACTGCTGGTTCCTGGGAGCAGAGACCAACCCCCACCTGGCTCCCCCCTCCTGTCAGGGGGTTGTGCAGAGCGATGAGGTCTCTCCCCTGAGCCTCCTCCTCTCCAGGCTGAGCCCCCCCAGCTCCCTCAGCCTCTCCTCACAGCACTTGTGCTCCAGTCCCTTCCCAGCCTGGCTGCTCTTCCCTGGCCCTGCTCCAGCCCCTCCATGGCCTTCCTGAGCTGAGGGCCCAGAACTGGACACAGCACTCCAGGGGTGGCCTCACCAGCGCTGAGTCCAGGGGCAGAATCACCTCCCTGTTCCTGCTGCCACACTGCTCCTGATCCAGGCCAGGATCCATTTGCCTTCTTGGCCACCTGGGCACACTCTGGCTCCTGTTCAGCTCCCTGTCCATCCCAACTCCCAGCTCCCTTCCTGCCTGGCTGCTCTCCAGCCCCTCTGTCCCAGCCTGGAGCTGCCGGGGCTTGTTGTGGCCCAAGTGCAGGACCCGGCACTTGGCCTGGTTGAACCTCATCCCGTTGGAATCAGCCCATGGATCCAGCCTGTCCAGGTCCCTCTGCAGAGCCCTCCTGCCTTCCAGCTGATCGACACTCCCCCCCAGCTTGGGGTCATCTGCAAATCTGCTGATGGTTCACTCAATCCCCTCATCCAGATCATTGATAAAGATACTAAACAGAACTGAATGAATCTACAGGTTCCCTCAAAACTTCATTTTGACTTTTCAGGCTCTTGTAGGGGCAATAACATAACAGGGAGAGACTTTTTTTTGTGCTTGTTTAAGCTGCAGTTTCCTTTGGAAGTGTCTCGTGTTTAAAACCTTGATGTTCTCCTGGCTTTTTCCATCCTGCATTCAGGGCTCTGTTCTATCTCTGTATCTTCCTGTCTTGCTGCTTAAAATACTCATTTTGACCCATAACTTCTTTTTGGAACTGAAGGACTGGATTTCTAAAGCTGATTCCCAACATTTTTGCACCAGTCAAGCAGCTGCTTGATCAGGGCATTACTCAAGTAAAGGCTGGTTTGCTTCTTTCTGAATGTTTTTCTTTGGAGTGTAGTTGATCCAAAACACTCAGTTTTACCAGTTGAACTCACATTTAAATGATTAGAGAGGTCTGTGTCTACTGAGATACTTACTTCAGCTACAAATGTGGGAATTGCAAATTTTTTTCAGTACAGCTTCTTCTGGTCTGCTAAATAAGTCTGACTATACATAAATATTTAAACTCTGAAGGAGAACAGTAACAAATACTCAGGTTCTTCCTCTTGTATCCAAGTGAGGAAGGATGCAAAATAATAAATCCCATTTTATGGCTGAGCTGCAAATTCCTGTGGAGCCTTGAGTGGGTTTTGCTCACAGTTACTCTCTTAATCCAGTTAAAATTTTATTAAAACTGCTATTCAGAGGAATAAAAATGGGAGTAGTGGAGCTTTTTGGGTTGGTTTTGTTCCCGGGAATGTGGCTAATCCTGAGCATCTCTCCCCTTTTCCAGGATGCATCTGAAAGCACAAAGATGTTGAAGAAGTTCCTGACAGCCACTGAAAGTCACAATAATATCTATATTTAACAAGGACATTCGTGCCACAGGCTACACTTCTGGAAACTCCAGTTTCTTCTGCTGCAGAAGACTTTTGGGAATTTTATCTTCTTTTATTTTCTTTAAAAGTAGAATAAATTCCAGGAGTTTTTTTTTACTTCTCCACTCATTTTTGTTGCTTTCAGCTTCACGGCTGCAAACACATGGATTCCTTCTGCAGGGGCTTGGGAGACTTTCTTCTGGAGTGACTTTAGGAAAGATATTTTCAATAGGGAAAGCAGCTTGTTATTCTCCTCCTGAAGGGATTGTCTTACTTAAATATGGATTATAAATTTGACATAAGCTCCTTTTATATGGAAAAGGGGAAATGCAGTTAAGGGATCCTGTCTGTCTCTAACAAGAACACCTATTTTTTACTTTATTTTCAGTCACAGGGGATTTTCTAATATCTGATGCTCTTTAGAGATTTGGCTGTGATGGAGAAAGCACACCCTGTGCCCTTTTACATCCATAAATGTATCTAATTCTCTGCACATACCTTTTTGATGTCTGTGTTGATACAAAATACGGGAAGTGAAGTCCGGAAAACGCCTTTTAAAGACTTAAATAACCTGGTGAAAGGGGGCTTGCAGGATCCCAAGCTGCTTCAGCTGCATTTGCCAGGACAAACTGGTTTCATTTACCCATTTTAAAGCTCCAAACCTTTGGGAACAGTAGGAATAGCACAAGATCTCCAACGCGGAGCTTGTGATTTTTTTAGAGGGAAGCAAAAGTTCGAGTTTTAAAGTGTCTCAGAAAATTCTCTGGAAGTTGGTGGCAGTTTCAGCAGTTTATTTAAAGTATTTTCTAGGATGGAGGTGCAGCTCTGAGTTGTTTGTGCTCCGTTTAATTTGGCATTTTGCTTAAGGAAACGGCGTTAAAGGGAATATTTGTGTTGCTCCTGGGGAATTCTGGTCTCTGAGTTTAACTTTGACTTGCACTGGGGGCTCAGTTCCCTTTAATTTCTGTCCATGTTATTACAGACAAGCAAGAAAATGTTGCTTAAAAGTGCTGCTGGATTCTGGAACTGGATTTTGGAACAAATCCCGAAGCCTGAAGTGCAGGACTTGGTTCCTTCTGTGGTTTGTTTGGGGGTTTTTCCCACTTCTCTCCATCATTTTGATCCAAAACCAGTTTCTTGGAGTGAGCTGAGGATTCTGCTGCTCTGAAAGCTGCAGACTGGCTGCACCAAATCAAACACTTCTACCTGTTTGATTTCTAATAAATAAGGTAGATAACAAAAATCTTTAATAATAAAAATTCAGACTCTTATAGGAACTGTGAATGTATTTCTGGTGTTGGTGTGATCAGCCAGGCAGTTTGCAGCCTCTCAAAATTGTTACTTTATCCTATGTATTTCAGGTTTTATTCTATATAATTTCAGGGGTTTTACTGAAATCATTTTATTCTATATAATTTCAGTATTCTGTATAATTCAGTTTATGCTGAGGTGTGAGAATGCTCTTAAACACCTGGAAGAAAAGCAGCAAACAAAACACTGGCAATTTGGGAGATGAAATTACACCGAAAACTGGTGGCTTGGCAGAATTCCTCGAGGGTTAATTATTCCTGCATAGCTGCAAGTGTTTGTGTAGGATGTGGTGAGTAAGTCCTATAGGGCAGCGAAATAAGATATTTTAATTTAAAATCCTGTCTTTTTTCCAGAATTTCATGGGTGTTTTTCATTTAAAATCCTGTCTTTTTCCAGAATTTCTTGCAGGAGGCAGCTCGTCCACCCCTCAAGTAGTTCTGGAATCAGAACTAACGATGCCCATGTACGTCATAAGATGTGAAGATTTTTTTCATGTTTGAACGTTGCTGCTTTTTTTTCTTTCCCCTTCTGTGCTCTCCACTACCTACCAAGAGCCTGCAATAAGGCTTTTCTTATTTCTTACAATATTAATAATAATAAATTTAACACTTGTACGAGTCCGTAAACTCAAAACTTGTCAAATGTGGCGGTTGCCTTCAAATCTTTGCGGGGAGAGAGAAGTTCATCCTTTCCTGTGTGTCTGAAATCTGGTGGTTTAAGGCTTGTTTTCTAAAGGGCTTTGCTAAATGCAGATAATGAAAACAGAATAAACTGTTAGACTGGAAGAGCTGGTTGCTTTGTTTGTTTTTGGTTTTAAAATCATCTGAGCCACTTGGGACCTTTTTTTTAGGTAACTCTGAGCTTTCCTCTGCTGAGTGTCTTCCAAATATTCGACCTCCTTAAGTCTACTCTGCTTTGTCTTGCTACGGGACATATTTGTAGGGAGATGTGTCCCCCTGTTCCTCAAAGGTTCTCACTCCAAGGGGATGTGCCTGACCTAAAAGTCCTGGAATTAAAGCCTCTTCATTGATGCTCCTTAGCTTTAGGCTTGGAACACGTTGGAGCCTGGGAAATTCAGGTGTGTGAGCACAGGACTGTACAGACACAGGGAAAGGTGAGGTCCAAGCCAGGAAATCTGGGATTTATTTGAATTTGTCCCCAAAGTCTCCCTGTCTGAGTGCCAGAACAGCGATCTTGTTGCCACTCTGCTTCCGTTCTCCCTGTGGTTGTGGTCACAGACAGCACAGTGACTCTCCAGTAATGAAATTCTTGCAGTCTGTTGAAAATCCAGCAGGAAAACAGGCCCTGCTCTGCTCCCTGAGCACTCCTCTATCCCATGGATTTGACACGATGGACCAGTTCTTCCTGGACATTTGTCCTTCCTGTGAGCCCTCAGCAGAAGCCCTGGGGCTGCTCCCAAAAAATGAGCCTGAATCACAGAATCTCAGAATCAGACGGGTTGGAAAGGACCTCGGAGATCATCAAGTCCAACCCTTGATCCAACACCACCGCGGTTCCCAGACTATGGCACTCAGTGCCACGTCCAGCCTCAGCTTGAAAACCTCCAGGGATGGAGAATCCACCACTTCCCTGGGCAGCCCATTCCAATGGCTGATCACTCTCTCTGGAAAGAATTTCTTTCTGATATCCAACCTAAACCTCCCCTGGCACAGCTTAAGGCCGAGCCCTCTTGTCTTACTGCTGGTTCCTGGGAGAAGAGACCAACCCCCACCTGGCTACACCCTCCTGTCAGGGAGTTGTAGAGAGCGATGAGGTCTCCCCTGAGCCTTCTCTTCTCCAGGCTGAACAACCCCAGCTCCCTCAGCCTCTCCTCACAGCACTTGTGCTCCAGTCCCTTCCCCAGCCTCGCTGCTCTTCTCTGGACCTGCTCCAGCACCTCAATATCCTTCCTGAATGTTCCTGTTGGAGCCCAGGCCTTGTGGCACTGGAGATGGGGGCGTTGGAGCTCATGTCCTGAGGGTTGGTTTTGGTGACTGACTCCTGCCCGGGAACGCCCTCCGTGACCGTTGTTCCTGTGCCTCTGTGTCCCCCCTGCAGAGCAGAGATGGGGCAGAAAAGAGATTTGTTCTTTTGTCAACCCATCCTTGGTGTTGCACATGGAATCATGGAATGGTTTGGGTTGGAAGGCACCTTAAAGATCATCTCATTCCACCCCCCTGCCATGGGCAGGGGCACCTTCCACTAGCCCAGGTTGCTCCAAGCCCCGTCCAGCCTGGCCTTGGACACTTCCAGGGATCCAGGGGCAGCCACAGCTTCTCTGGGAATTCTATCCCAGCCCCTCACCGCCCTCGCAGGGAAGGATTCCTTCCCAATATCTGATCTACCCTCTTCCACTCTGAAACCATTCCCCCCTGTCCCATCACTATCTGCCCATACAAAAAAGTCCTTCTCCCTCCTTTTTATCAGCCCCTTTAGGCACTAGAAAAATTTGTGTTTTGAAAAAAGGCAAGAATTTTGTTCAACCTCATATTCCTTCTGATTTTTTTAAAATGTTCTGTGTCAAGAACCCTGACAAATAAAAATGAGCTAAGAATAAAATGAAAGTAGGAGAGATTAATGATTTTTTTTTTTTTTCAGTGCCATCAGATCTACATTTTTACCCCTTTTTGGACCAAAAGTTTTGGCAGCTGCTGCACATCCCAGCAACCAACATGAGCAGGTAGCTCAGGGAGATCAGAGCTTTGAGGTCAGACTTTCTTTAGAGGAAAGGCTGAGGTTCTGTTGATGGATCTCCTGGAATGGCTGATGGGCAAAAAGTGGTTGAGAATTCCGTACAATAAATGCTGTGGGAAACCATTAACTCCCAGGAATAAAAATGCAGAGCACTTGTTTGACATCAAGGCATCCTGAGGTGTCTTGAGAGAGGGAAGAACACAGACCCCAAACAGTGCGTGACGTGGCTGAAGTCAAGTTCTTATACTTTTAAATAGTTCTATAACCAAATGTCTAAATGTTCTTTGTGGGGGATATTTGGGTAATGGCTTTAAAATAGAAAATGTTTCATAAGAATGGTGATGTACCTTCAAAGGGCAGTTATTTAACATAAAGCTTCTACTGAAAAGATCGTGTGTTCCTCCCCTGAGTTGGACTCAGAGGATTATAATGTGCTTTCATAAGGCAAAACCACTGTATTTCATGTTCAGGACTGATATTTGAATTCTTCTTTGAGGTCTGATTTGGGCTTGGATCTCTTTTCATGAAACAAAAGCCATCCTTTTTCTGTCCGCTCCAGAGATTTTAAAGCTGCTTCGTATGGAATGAACAAAAAGGGGAATGAATAATAATAGTCAGCATCACTAAGGGCAGCAGTTTGATTACTGAACGGATGAACAGTGAATGTACAGCCTTGCTTGATTTAAAGGGAAAAAAAAAGAAACCCAAAGCAAACCTGTGGGAGGAAAGGTGGTCTGAGAACAGAGGCAGCCACCGTGGAGAGGTGAGAGCACGGCAGAGAAAACCTCAGCACTGATCATCCTGTGAAATTAGGGTTTGAAAGGGTTGTTGGGAAGTAAAAGCAGGTTGTGAGGTGGGTTTGCTCTTCCTGGCTGCCCTGAGAAGCATTTCCACAGGAATGCCTTTGTGCTGCTCTGCTTAACTCACTTCCAGACTGGAATCAAAAAGATATTTTCGTGCAGAATAAGCTCGGTAAGAAGTACAAAATGCTGTGCCTGCCCATTCCCACCCTTAAACCCTGGAGGACACTTGCAAGAGACCCTTTGGCTGCTGCCAGAAATAAACAGTTCTCCTCTTCATTCCTGATGAAGCGTTGGTGCAAAACTGCCCAACCTGAATGCAGAATTCAGAATTCCCGGTGTAGCTCCATCAGGCTGTTGGCTTTTCTTTTTCCAAGTGGCAGGAAACGAGCACATTCGGGATAACCTTGTACTGCCACGTGTGAGGGGATGCTCTGCAACAGTGGATTCAGCAGGAAAGATGATTCAGCACCTGCTCTTGGAGTTTTTAGCTTTTCATGTTCTTCCATTTCTCTGTGGAGGCAGAAGTATGAGAGTGTATGTGAGGAATATTTCCATTCAGCAACTATTAAAATTTAACAGGTTTTTTTTAAACGACAAATAATCTGGAGGGGGTTTATAAATAGACTTTGTGTTGTGGGAAGCACATTTGCTATTTTTATGGATATGAATTTCATCTCCTACAAGGCTCCTTGCAGAGATTGTACCAGAAAAAACCAAGTGTGAATGCTTCACTTTTTCACTAACTTCCAATTCAATAATTGTCTAAGAAAACTCTGGGTGAAAATATTCCCCCGAGTCAATGCTGGAGATCAAATTTAGTAGCAGTTTTGAGACGGTTTTTGACTCTGTTCTGGTTCAAGCTCAGCTGTCTCTTATGTTATTTTAGTTACAGCAGTGAGTCTTGTACTTCATAGAATCACAGAATGGAGTGGGTTGGAAGGGACCTTAAAGATCATCCCGTTCCAACCCCCTGCCATGGGCAGGGTCACCTTCCACCAGCCCAGGTTGCTCCAAGCCCTGTCCAGCCTGGCCTTGGACACTTCCTGGGATCCAGGGGCATCCACAGCTTCTCTGGGCAACCTGTGCCAGGGCCTCCCTACCCTCATAGGGAAGAATTTCCTCCTAATTTCTAATCTAAACCTGTCCTCTGTCAGTTTAAAACCATTCCCCCTTTTCCTGTCACTCTCTGCCTGGATGAAAAGTCCCTCTCCCTCCTTTTTATGACCCCCTTTAGGTTCCTGTTCATTCCATGCAGAGCAAGCCAAACCAGGAATAAACACCGAGTCTTACCTGTGAAGAACACGCAGGGCTTTTTAATAGTCACGTTTGTTTAGTTTTCACTTGTTGAACAAAGAAGCAGGATCAAAAGCAGTTGCCTGAGTCTGCACTTGCAGCGTGTGCTCGCAGTCAGATGTTAAAATTAAGCCCAGTTGGGGAAGGTCTTGACTTGATCAGTGTGGGGCAGAGAAAGTAGTGCTGTAATGCTGCTGGCAAAGGTCACTTGTCTGAAAGGAAAGTACCTTTCCTTGGATTTTACATCCCTTCTACCTTGGGGGGGGGCTGCTGCCACAGCTGTAATATTTGGGAAGTGGCCTTTAATGTTGGAACTTCCAGGGAGCCAGCCTGGTGTTTTCCAGCGTCCACATGTGGCTTCCAGACTTTCAAATCCAATCCATGTTATGAAAATGCACAAGTGCTGAATTTAAACCATATTTTAATAATTTGGCCACCTGTACAATATCCTAATAACCTTTAGAGGACTTGAGAGCCTCTGTAAAATCATTCGGAGCAGATGTTAAAGCTTTGGTGCATTCTACACATTTACACGCTGGGGGGACGGACACTAAACATTGCCCTCACAAAAATAACCCAAAACATATTTATTTCAAAGAATTAGAAGGGTTCAGAGCAGGAAGTGGGTGCAGGAAGCTCCATCCATTGTTGTGGTTTGTTTTAAAGGTGTGTTCAAAATCAGACGATGAAAAAAAGGTTTCGGTCGTTACTGCAGTTGGACAGAATTATTTGAGTGTTTAAAAGATAAAAAGCCTCTTTTTTTTTTTTTTAATATGTATTTTGTTCCAATAAGTTTCTCAGCTGTTATTTTTTTCTAGCCCAGCTTTCTTTTTTATTATTTTAAGCACGCTTCGACTCTCCAGCTTTAAAGGCATCATTACAGGGCACTAAACCCTAAGTGCCAAACCCATTCTTTGAGCATTGAAAAATTACCTTTTTGGTCAGAAAGTGAGAGCCAGAAATGGAAAACTTGCTGGAAGGAGGCAGAAGTCCCAGTCTGATGTGGCTGGGTAATGAGCCTCTTAAGCAGCAAAGCAAATTGCTGGTTTTAAAGATGAAGACAACTTTGAGAATCAAATGCATATATATATATACGTGTATATATATATATGTATATATATATATATATGGTGTCTATTGGTGTAGGCAGTTCTAACTGTACAAATTCTGAATTGACTTCAGAAACCATGACACTTCTAAAGTCTGAGTATGCTTTGGGATGGTTTTATTTGCTTGCTGAGGTTTTGATTTACCCTGGGACTGTGAGAGCTGGACCTTCTTTCCTCGCGATGACAGTGAAGGTTATGGCAAAGTCGTGGGATCTTATGTTGGTTCCTTGAGGAACTATGTTGAGGTTGGAGCAGGTGGGACAACCCAGACACGTCTGTGCACGCTCTGCTCTTCAAAAGTTACGGTCAAACGCTCTTTGGGCAAAGAGAGGCAAAACTGAAGCTCCTGCAAACAGTGGCCTCCTGAATATTTGGTGAATTTGGGAAGGAATTCTTCCCTGTGAGGGTGAGGGGGCCCTGGCACAGGTTACCCACAGAAACTGTGGCTGCCCCTGGATCCCTGGAAGTGTCTAAGGCCAGGCTGGACAGGGCTTGGAGCAACCTGGGCTAGTGGAAGGTGTCCCTGCCCATGGCAGGGGCTTGGAACTGGATGATCTTTGAGGTCCCTTCCAACCCAAACCATCCCACGATTCCAGTGACCATTCCACGAGCTGTGGCTAAGGGTGGTGTTTTTATGGACTTTGTTTTTCCAGCAGTGCCAGCCCTGGAAGAAGCAGTAGGACGGTCCATGGGGCAGGAGCACACTGGGGTCTTCCTTAAAAGGTCTTCCAGTGAGAATGGACGGAGTGTTTTGGGGCCGGTCAAAGCTGCGATGAAATTATGTTATTGTCCCAAGAGGGTTTTTCTCGGAGTCACGGGAGATGCTGTTGATTTCTCTGGGTCTTGGAACCGTCTCCCTTTGTGCATAAATCATGGATGAATTTAATAAGCACAAAATCACTGCTTTGGTCTCAATATTACCGAGGACAGGAACTGAACGTGTAGAAATACAACGAACTGGGGGAACATTTCCCGAACTGTCACAGGCAAAAGGGAGAGCCATAAATCTTGAGGGGCTAATGTGGAAAAGCTGATGCCTTTTCCATGGACAGCAGCTTAAATAAAAGTGTTCCCGTTATCTTTTAAGTCATAACGTTAAGAAACGAAAAGTTAGGAGCTCGTGAGGCGAGAAAGCAGAGAGCAGTAGCACAACATCTATGTACTCCTGGGTTTTAGCTCTCTGGATGCTGCTTTTCCACAAAATGCTCCTGTCCCGGGAGTGTTCCAGCAGCTGATGAGTAGTTGGGAACGTGGTTGTGGTGACTGTCAGGTTGCTGGATGAGCAGTGCTTTGACATGGTCAGTGATTTCCTACTCTTTTTGCCCTCAGAGTTGAAACAGGGTGGATATTTCTTCTCCTCTCCTTCACTGACTGAAGCAAAATAACCCGGGAAAAGCAGCTGTTCTGGGCCTATAAAAGCTTGGAAAAATTCAGCTTCCTCGGCAGAATTAAAAGAAAAATAGAATTTTAGGGGGTTGTTTAGGGGTTTTAAATTAACTGAAGAGCTTAACTTGTTCCGAGACTAAGTATTCAATTTTAAAGGTTGGGGGGTTATCTTAATTTTGTTTTTTTAAACCCAGGCAAACTCAGCCTTTCTTTTTTTTTTTTTTTTTTT
>VXAY01002113.1:0-26072 GCA_013399855.1 Oxyruncus cristatus
GCCGTGTGGGGCGGCCCGGGCAGCCGCCGCAGTTTCCCCCGCCGGGGTCCGAGCGCAGAACCCGTTCCCCGCCGGGGTGCGAGCGCCGGTCCCGGGCTGATGGGGTGTTCCGCAGGGCAGATCCCGATCCCGATCCCGCCGGTGTCCGGGAGCGTTTCCCGCTCCAACTGCTCGGCGGTAGCGCCCCCTGGCGGCCGCTCCCGGCACCTCCTGGGATCCCTCAGGAAGGTCCCTCGGGAAGGTCCCTCCAGAGAGTCCCGGGAATCCTCCCAGCCCCCCGGGAACGCGGCACTGCCGGGGCTTGTTGAATTAACACCAAAATATCCACAATTCCCTAAACCCCTCCGAACTATTTGCTTCCTCCTACCCCACGCTTTGTCCTTGCAAATAACAAAGTTCACGGTCGATTATAGGTATTTTAGCTCTGAAGTATCATAGAAGTCACTTTGGTCTGACATAAATTAGAAATAAACCTCTAGTGGATGCAGCACAGTCAAGAGAGGGATCAGAGAAACCACAGAGCCGAGACATGTCACCTCCAGCCACTGAGGGCACCGACAGCATCCTCTCACCTAAAGGACAAAGTTTTGATAAACTCCTCTTTTTAAGGGCAGAGGAAGGGAAAGAAAAAGAAGATAAACACAAACACAGTACACAGTTATTTTATTGAAATACTTGAAAAGGCCAGCAATGGAAAAATAGGTTTGTCATGAGGAATTAATGTTTGTTTTACTTGATCGTTAAAAAAGCTGTGTCTATACGTAATTCTAGCCCGGTACAGAATGCACTGTGATCCATGCAACTAATACCCTACAGTAGAATAGGCACTGTGTACTAGTGTGTTCTTCATACACAGCTTTCAAGGGCTATGACTGACAGATGTGAGAACTTAAACTGCAGCACTTTTCAAATCAGAAACATTTAGAATATACAAATTTGCTCGTCTGATTCACAGGGGCTATAAAACACAACAGAGTGGAAAATGAAAGACGGATCACACACAGCAGATGGAGTTGATCTCACTGTTTTTGAAGTTTATGTTCTTCCTTTTAAAAGAAAAACCAGACTCTAAACATGTTGCTGGTCATGTCAAATACAAAGTCATAGGCGAGGACAGCAAAGATGAGTTTTTCTTGAAATACGTAATTAGAGGGGAAAATTTGTTCATCAGTTAAAAATATGAATGAAAAATCACAAATTCCTGCCTGGTGTAGTTTATAGTCCAAAAAGATAAAGTCACCTCAGATGAATGTGAAATAAATAAGCAATCCTTGAGGAAGTCTGGTCCTTGAGTTGACTCTACTCTACTGAAAATTAATTTCACCTATACACTAGAATGTCACCATGGTGGACATCTAAGAACAGTATTTTGAATAGGTTTTTGGGAAGCAATGTCTTACTTGCTTTAATATATACAGGTTATTTACAACAAATTCCCTTTTGGCCTCACAAGTTAAGCCATTTTACCTGGCTGTTAAGATGCAATTCCTTTTTTTTTTTTCCACACATTATGCAATACCGTAGTTAGAGCTATAATTTAAAATAATCTTATGCATGAATTACAAATATTAATAAAGTAACTCTGCATATATAAATATTTCTAGCAGAATTTAAAGCATTCAGAATGTACATAAAAGTGTGGGGGGGGTTAATTTATTTATTTGGTAGGGCCAGATGTGCTTCTTGTCAGATCATCGCTGCTTTAGTAGTGCTTTGTACATGGCAAAACCCAGAACTGCAAAGACAGTAGCACCAAAACTTGCTCGGAGCCAGAACGTGGAGCTCTTGAGGTCCGCTTGTGTCACGTGCCTAAAATTCAACACACACACACACACACAGACCCAGGTTAATTCCGTGACAGCAACAGCAGACAACTCGTGCTAAACTACTCTGCTTTTGGAAATTCATCACTACACTTGTCACAGGCAGGCAGCTCACAGTTGAGCCTCAGGAGCACTGCACAGTCATTGACTCGCCGGAAAGCTCCGGGTTTGATCTGCCCTGAGCACATCTCACAGTCACAGCGCTCACACGGCTGGGGAGAAATGCAGGAGCAGATCATCAGGCATGGACGTGGGCAGGGCATGTGCCTCCTTTGGGAGGACCAGCAAGCATTCAGGAAAGGAAACCCAAAATAGCTACAAATAATTAATAACTCTTAGTGAGAAAACTCTGTCCAGGAAAACCCTTTTTTTTTAAAACTTTGAATATTGCTGCTTTTCCATGAAAAACTTCCCAGTCCTGTTGAATGTCTACTTATTCTTCCCCCAAAAAAGTCTACTGACAAGTAGCAAGTAATATTTTTCCAAAAGCTAGAATTAAAAGGACCACTTGTAAATCCCTTTCTTCCCAGTAGTCACAAGTACAGCAACAGAAACAGTCATCCAACACCAAGCTGAAAGCTGAGAGAGTGTGAGTGAAACAAGCAGTGACCATGGCATGAACAGAAAAGGACAGTATGAAGTGACTGTATGACGGAAAAAGCCACATCTTGCATGACAGTAGAGACAGGCAATGACCCAAGTCTCCCAAATGCTGAAGGGGTCTGTGAACATGCTCAGTTAAACACTGGCCACCCTCAGAGCAGTCTCAAGTATGACAGCTTACCAGAGAGCAGGGGCTACTGTTTAAAACAAGTTATCATAAATGCCATCATTCAAAGCACAGGAAGTTCCTAAACAACAGTAAAGTTGATTTTTTTGGTTTGCTTTTAAGATAGAACAGACCTTCACTAGCCTACGTGTTAGCCTGTGTTAATCACCCTGGGTTACTCAGTGAAGCTGCAGGAGCGTTTAGGGCAAAGAGTACAGAGATCCTGAGCACACACAGGAGTTCATGGAGCGAGAACTGCAGAGCTCACAAGCCGTTTTACAGAGCAGGAATTGTTACTTGCTACCAAACTACACAAAACCAGTTTTGGATATTATTCAGTAGACACCTGCAGGAGCAGTATCAGCCATTTAGTTAATCAGTGTTCTGTCATACACATGCTGAGGAACAGGCTCTTCGGCGCACACACAGCAGAACAGCTGCTCTCTAAAAAATCCTAAGCTAAGAACGTCTTGCTGGGTTATGGAACAGACCAAATCCAAGAATTCCTGCAAGCATTAGTTTTTCCACAGCTAGTTTGGGCAAACTAGATGTCAAGTGGTTTGCTGGGGGGAAGAAAGGCAGAAGGCAGTGGCAAGGTCACCTTGGTTTGGGTGTCGTTACCTGTCTTCAAGCAAACGTGGCCCAAGGGATGACTCCATGAAGATGGAATCTTCTAGAGAGCCGACGGCGTGCACCTGCTGCATTACACTGCTCTCCTGGTCTGCCGCCAGCACGGCCCCCAGCTCAGCCAGGCAGGCTCTTAACCTTGTCACACACATGCACAGGGCACTTCACTGCAGGGCTCTGCAACAGCAACTGGCTCAAATATGCTCAAATCACAAAGCCCAGGGAATTTAGGATTTTTAGCCACCTAGCCCCTGGTTCTTGTGCAGTTGTTTAAAACTCAGTGCTCAGGGGGAGAACAGAAATGAATGGAGTTTGTACTTGCGATGAGCTGAGTAAAATGTATGATTTCCTGTTGTTACATGCCATTGCTCTAAGGACAAAGAAAACTGCTTAAGAAACTGAATCTCTCTCCCCACTCCACCTCCACAGTCTCGCCTTTCTGGTGTCCACAGGACACTGCAACATTCCTGCACCACATGCAGGAGCACCTGTGCTAAAAACACTGGAATGACTCCAACACATCAGCCCCAAATGTGACAAGATCCCATTACTGGGATAAAATGCTGGGCATGTATTTTATCATTACATGTGGTGGTCTGGGTTTCTTTTTTAGTAAAAGGCTGTAAAATCCTCCTCTTCAGATCTGTAAGTTATAAAGCTTATCTGTGTTTGTAAAATAAATCACTTGTATGTAACATGACTTTAAGAGGTTATGTGACAGGCGCTGCTGGATGAGTATTCGTATAACCAACGAGTCTCCAGTTTAATTTGGTTAGTTCAAATGCCCGGCTATTTGCGTAATTTAAAAAACCTTCCATTTAAATGTGCAAATCAATGTTTAAATTGCAAATGAATGCTTTTGCATTGCCTCACAAAGCACTGTCTCTCACAGGTAGATTTTCAGATTCCTATCCGCAGTTTGCCTTGTTCTGACTTCTGCACATGTCCATATTTAATGGCATGCAAGAAACCTGCTGAGCGTGCTTCATCCTTCCAAAAGCAACGAATACATTCTCAGTCACGATAAAATCCTCTTGTAATGTCTAAAGGGAGAGCAAATTGCCTTTGAACCCTCTTCTAAGCCTGACAACAACTGACTCTTCCATTTAAATAAGGGACTAAATGGAGACAGGGACTTTCTCACAACCACCAGAAAATCTACTGACTTCAGAAAGGAATGAACATCTCAGTCCAAAAATCCAAGTTCAAAACTGCCCACTGAAATTCAGAACGCTCTGGATGTCTAACTGCTTCACAGCTTTGAAAAAAATTCCGATTTTTCTTCTTTCAGTGCTCCTTCTGCTGTCATAAAATCCATTTTTACAGTTTTGATCCCTAGCACTGTTTAGCTGCCATCAAAGGAACAAAACAAATCGGAGATAATAAAAAAAAGGGATCAATATTTGTTTCCAGCAGAGGTTCTTCGACAGGAAGGTGGTTACAATGCAGAAAAACCTTTTTCAATGTACATTGAAAAATTCTACCTCTTCAAAAAATCATGTCCAAACTTTATTTCAGTCTAGCTGTGCTTAGGAAATTATTTTTCACCGCTGGTAGAAACTGTTACTGCCTTGTTAGTGAGTAACTCTGAATTAGAAAAATTATTGTCTCTCAGGGTAAAACATATATATAGATGTGCACTTGAGTAGTAATCAGAACTATATAAGTGAAGCTGTATTTGAAACTATTGCTTATTAGTACTAATAATGAGCTTCCCAGACAGACTGCTGTGTGTACTTACTCAAACAATTAATTCCACAAATATAAGAAAGTCTAAAATTTTTGCCTGTGGTGTAAAATTCAGATTTTACTGCACATTTTTGAAAAGAAAAAAAAAAAGCTATTTTTATTCAACCTACCCTTAACAGTGGGTCAAGTATCTTGTCACTTGTTGACTAAGATCTCTGAAATCTGAACAGTCTTTCACTCAAGAGACTTCACCAACTCCCAGTTAGTTTGCCACATGCACTGATTAAGAGGTTAATTAACTGAGCATGGCTGCCATGGGCACACACAGGAACTGCTGAGTTAGGGGCTGGTACAGACACTGTTCCCTGCATCAGCAGCAGAAGAATCCCAGGCCTGGGAAGGTTTATCCTTAACTACACAAGTTCAGAACCATTCCTGTAGTAACTTCCAAAGCATTTCAGATGCACAGAGGTGAGGCCAGCAGGCTGCTCACACCAGAACTAAAAGCCAGTCTGTGCAGCAGCAGCAGCTCTGACAGACAAAGGGTCACAATAAAATATAAGCAACTGAATTCCAAAAGGCACCACGTAACATGCACAGCCTGCTGCAGCTTCCCTCCAGGCACACGTTTTCCTAGGATGCAAAGCAGCTCCAGCAGTCAGAATTCCCCCCCCATGCATTAGTCATCTAAAATATGAAAAGCTCCAAATGCATCTTATTATCTGCAAAACCTCAAAAAGGATGTCAAGCCCAATTCAATAAAGTCTATTCCCAAAGAAATCAGGGGATGCAGCTCTGCTAATTCCTACGCAGGCTGGGGCACTGAACAGTTTGGAGCAGGAGGAAAACAGGTAAAAAAATGTCATTATACTGTCCTAATGTGGGGGCCACCTCAGTGTAGGGATAGATTTCTGCTATTAGATTTATTTGCAATATACACAGTTTTGAAAAATAATCTGCATACACTGCACACAGTGTAAAATAAACCCTGGGTTCTGCTCTGAGAACTTCCCCATTATTACAGGAAAATGAAAGTATTGTCTCAACTTTAATTCACAGAAGGAAGGTTTTCATAGAAAGCAAAACCTCACTAATAATTCCTGAAACAACCAGGTTTTACATGCAAGTAGAATTACTTCAATTCCACAGCATTTTAAAAACTTTACAAGAAAAACATGCTCTGAGAAGTCTCCTCATTGAACAAAGCAACTCTCATGCATGAGGATTATTTTATTTGGAAATTAACTCAGCTGACAGAAAAATGCCACTACTGTGCAAGCAAAAGGCAACATGAATGATTGGAAACCAAGGGAAAAAAAGGAAGCCAAAAATCTAAGCTCATCATTAAAGAAAGGGTTAGAATGACAAAAGCAGAAACCTTGCTTTTAAAAAGAGGTAAAATAATGTAGTAAAAAGAGATTAAGTGCCAGCCAGACAAATACAAATGAACACCTAAAGGAAAGAACAAATTAAAGATATGAAAGTACTACAGGATAGTACCAAGTCTCAGACATGCACGTGGGGTGCTCGGAATGCAGGGCCTTCCTCCTCCGAGAACCAGCCAAGTGTGACCCTGGGCAGTTCAACCCAACAATCCCAGTCCTGCACAATAAACAGCTCCAAGCTGGGCTGGCCTTCCTGAGCCTCCAAATCCTGGGAGAGCCTCTGTGTATCCAGAGAGGAGAAACTGAGGGTGGGCAGGAATAGCTTGCTCAGATGCACAGAGAAGATGTTCTCTCTAACTACTGAGGGGGGCTATTCAAATACGATATTATATTTTGCCTTAATAGTGTTCAAGGATTACTTAGCAACAAATAACACAGGAAGGAGTTCAGTGTGAAAAGATTCAGTTTACCTGACCAGCTTCCACTGCTTAAAGCTTCAAAATAGGAAGGGATCAGACGAATAAAGTGGTCTTGAGAAACCTCCTTCACACATCAGTTATCTAACCTTTGTCCAACTCTCTGACCTAATGTAAGCATTTGTGAAGGCAAAGTAAGAGAAGTTACAGAAAGTAACTACATCAGAAAGTCCTTCTTCATCCAAATGCTTTCTCTAATCTAATCACACATCATTAGATTAAAAAAATCTAACATTTTTAAACAAGAAATCCACCTCTACCCTCCTAAGTCTACAACTGGGAGCTATTCCCTCTTTTTTACAGTTATCTCAGCTCTCCTATAAATGCAGTTGTGCAGCAGTTCATGTGCTGAACGGTGAATAACCTGCAGCAAGGTGTTGGTAAGAGCTGGTGAGATGAAGTGAGCGTGCTGGGAACCTGCTGCAACCTCCAAGGGCCTGACAATGACAAAGGGATTCAAGCAAATAATTCTTCCTTCTGTAGGGAGGTGGTTGTGAGGAATTCTCTTTACCTTGAATTACAGACTTCTTAGGCAGAATATTCCTGTGTTTATTCCACACTCCCTAGTGATAAGGTGTGGAATGACAGCACCCCAAAGCTTCTCATTAAAAGGTTTCAGTACCTCCAGTCTCTGACAGGATTTCAGAGGAACAAAGTCCAGTGTCTAATGCAGGACTCAGAAACCCCACGGGCCCATGAAGAGAGAAACAAGCCACAACAGCCGATGGAGCAGCCCATAACCATCCCAAGAAATGGAGGTGTGTTACAGAGGTGATTTCAGCCTCAGGAATGAAGAGCTGGCATTTCCTAGCAGTGACTGCCCAACGAAGTTTCAGAGTGACAATATGCAAGGAGATGCTGTTCCAAGGGATTTCTGCCCATGGGATGACTGCTGGGGAAGAGGTGCAGCATCAACAGCCTCACTCATTCAGTCTTCTCCTAAGCTAGGAAGTTTTTCACCCTTCTTGCAATTCTCACTCTGTGGTTAACACTTTTATCTTGGATTAAAGTTGTATTTCACAATACTCAATCCTGTAGGTGGGTGTATCAGCAGCCCTCCCACGTGTGTGTAACTTGAATTTAAAGGATACAGACACTTATTTGGAGCAGCTACATCTGAAACCCATAAAAAGTAGTGACATCCACGGACCAGCAGCATGTCAGGATATTCTAACCATGGCCTTCAATATACACATTTACCAAATAAGCCTCCAAGAAAGTCATGGATAATGGAACCACTGCACTGCAACAATTGTTGGGTTTGAACTCCCGTTTGCTGGGGTGTGATGGCAAGTGCTGGTGTTAGTAAATCATGTGTCCAAAAACACCTGCAGTACACACAGGGCAAGCCATAGCACTGTTTTCAATGCTGAAAACCAGTCATCTATCTTTACCCATTGTTTTTCCAAACTGTCTGGAAATGCAAATGTTTAAGCATTCACCACTTCTCACATGTTGCATTCCATTCAGAGAGGATTTGGATGTTAAAAGATCTGGATTATTTAACACAAAATATTCACTCTTTGTGTAAACCAAGCATAACACACACACACACACACACAGAGAAATTCTATGAATTCCCAAATATCAAACTAGCAATTATAAACACGTAATTAAAGTTACACGACGCTGCTGTAAGTCAAGCTGTGCCTTTATGAAAGCATCTGTGCAACTGGTATCTAAAAGGCACTACCTCTAATCAATACTAAACAAACCTGTAATGTTTGTTTTTTCTCAAGTGAGAATTCTCAAGTGAGAAACATTACACAGATTCCTAGATACTACTTAACGTCCATTAGCAGTTCCCTAAAGACACAGTGCTAATTCCTCCACGGTATTTTTGCAGTCGCTAAGAACCTGAATCAATTACCAAATTGGTAATGGTTAAAAAAAAACACCCAAAAACCAATACTGGACTAAGCTCAAAAGTACCTTCAAGTTAACGTTTGACAATTCTATGACCATTATTAAAGTATCTGCCTCTTCAGTGGATATGGAGTGAAAAACCTACAGTATATAAAGGTTCCCAATCGCTTCTTCCAAAAAAAACCCCCAAAAACCAAAAAAAAAAAAAACCAAAACACCAAACCAAACCCTTTATTCTTTCAAAGCACACCTGGTACCTAGTAAATAAAGTTAAGGACCTGTTAAGAACTGCAGTGAAGAGTTTGTTCTTTACAGATTGCAGCAAGTCTGAGTTGAGGAAGTTCTGACAGATGCAAAATGTACACCTGTTGCAGGCGCACATACAGCGTAACCGGGCATGGCTGCGGAGACACACAGAAGGACAGCAGGTGAAATCTTGCTCATCAAATCAGCTGCACATTAGGGCTGTGCCACAACCAAGGGAGAGTCAGGAATAAAAGGGACATTTGAAGGAGGAAGGAGAGGAGGGGGAGGAAAAAAAAAAAAAAAAAAAAAACCACCGGGGAAGAAAGGGTACAACTACAGCTGTGCAGAGCTTACGGTCAGACCTGCCACGCCTCGGAGGTTTTGGCGTCACCACCGTGCTCAGAGCTCAGTCAAAGCACAGGCATGGGGAGAATGTTGGCTGAATTTATCCCAAGTTTGTAAGGAGAGCATTGAAAGGCTTCTGAGTGTGTCTGCACAGCAATAGGTAACACCCCTTTTTCAAAGGAAAGGAAGCCACATTTTCTACCACTTTGCACACTTGACAAGGTGACAGTTGCCTCTGTTTTTCCCACCCTAAGAAACAAAACATGCTTGAAAACTAAGGGAGAAGCAGGAATATTGATATGACAGACATTTGGGCAGTGCTACACTTTAGTGGTTTCCCGGTATTCCAGTGCTACAAAACAAATACAAGAGAAAAAAACCCCAAACCAAAGCTTTACAAGTCTAAGTCAATAAATCCAGTTTCAAATAATTAAGAACACAATATTATTTTAGGTGAAAGTGACATTACTTCTATTTAATTTAAAGCAAATGTCAGCTGTCATACTAGACTCCATCTGCTGTAACATTTATGTAGTTCATCACCATATTAAAAGCTCCACCCACCAAAAATAGAGATGCAAAGTGAGCTTAGCAACAGTGAGATGTGAAGGAGAATCTGTACTTAAGTAGCCCAAAGGTGTTTATACAGAAATTCTACTAACACTGTAATATTTACTAGATTAATGAACCGAAGCACATAGCAATGAACACCCTGAAAATAACAAATACTTCAAGCAGGGCGGTGAGGGAACTGTTGGGCACTAACATGTCATTAATTGTAATCAACTGTCAAGTTGGTCTATTAACAAGGATTACAGTGCAACTCATTCATGAGTATCTCAAATACACCAAGACAGGAAAATGATATACTGAGTTTTGTATGCACAACAAGGACCAAAAAGAACCCTATATTGGAATTTGCAACATGAGCTGGATGAACCACTGTATTCCTCAAAAAACACCTTGGCAGCAATAGCTGGGAGTGATCTGTGTGTTGGATCCGTGCCAGCTTTCTCAATCTGAAGTAATTTGAAGATTCTACTCGAGTCACTCTGTTGCTAAACCTGGGTGAGGCAGTTCCCTGCTGTGGCTCACGATGACATGCAGTGGTTCTGAGCGTGGCCCATGCACAGGGACAGCAGCACAGCCCCGGTACTTACGGATACATTGCCATCGTCGTCAGCTTCACAAAGATATCCTTGCTGGGCACATCAGCAGTGTTACAGGTAAAGGCTTGAGGTGGAGGCATTTTGTGTTTTTTGCAGAATTCAGCAGGAGAAATACTATATTCCTGTCTAACTTCATGCAAGTCGGACTTGGCAGCTACCACTAAACATGGTATTCTGCTGTCCATGAAGTGCTGCTGCAAATGGAAAGGAAAACCAGTGAGAGGCACAGTGTGAGACACATTCAACCTGGAACAGGCTGCACTGAACTGGCTGCAGCAGCATTAAGATATATTAATTTTACTGAAATGAAGCATTTCTAAAAGCAGAACCGTTTACACAGACAAACAGATTTAGCTTTGTATGAATAACTGAACCGCACCATTAATGCATCAACCAGCACTTGTAAACAAAGTGTGTTTTAAGCACTTGAAGCAGTGTATAGGACCACTAAATATTTAGTCAATGAGAAGATACATAAATGTAAACTCTACGAACCTTAAAAATCCTGGCACAGTACTCAAAGGATTTGGGGTTACTGACATCATACACCAGGCAGACAGCGTCGCAGACGGTCTCGGCATCAGTTAAAAAGTCTGAGTCACTGACATCGTGTAGCTGGAAGAAAAGATGGTTGCAGAGGGAGAAAAGCTTGTCATTATGCAGCTAAAGGGATTTGGTAACTTTTCTTCTCCCACAGTTGTTATGGCTCATTTTTATGCATTCTTAGAACTAATGGGCTGACAATAGGAAGAACCAATGAAAAAGAATAGCAGGAATTTGCCATGCAGGCAGCACTGTGAGTGCTGTTAACATCTCATCTGCAGGCAATCCCAGCCTCAGCACAAAGAGTGATATTTGCTTCAACACAAAGTCTTAGACACCCATAGAAAAGGGCATTTATCCTACAGAGGAAAATCACAGAGCAGAGGACTAGATCTTGGGAAACAAAGAGAGAGATCATATTATCATAAAGTAAAACTCGAGTGGAACAAGCTTTAAAGAACTTATTTCTCCCCCTGAATATTAACATTAGCCATCCTAATAACAGCACAAGAACAAGACAATCTTACCAGCAAGTATTTTTCCTGTCCATATACATAGACTGTATTAATGGCATAGTAAGATTTGTGTTCTGCACGGATTTGCCTCTGTCTCTGAAAAGGCAGAATTTCATGTTAGACCACAGCAACTTTTCCCTTTAAGTTAGATTTGAACAGCTGTTCTACTCCAATTATTAATGAATGAAAACTACAGTATCTTTAGTTTATTTTGCATTGCTGTAATCCACAATGTACAAGTTATTATTGCATGAAACAGCCTCTGCCAAAAAAGAACAGAATCAAAAAAACCCCAAACAACCCCCTCCCCTGTAATTCTGTATTCCCTCAAAGAACTCTCCAAACTCAGTAATAACCAATAAAGCTTTAAGATCAATTGCTGTCTAGTCTTAACTCAAGACCATATATAGGTGACTATAAGCAACAGGGTTCTTACCATTAGATTTCTTCCAAGAAGAGCCTGGAGAACTCCACTTTTCCCACAGCCCTTCATCCCAACAACGTTGCAGCGGAAGACATTTCGTTGAGTCTGTTTTTTCTGCAGGTCTATCTTTTTATCTCTTGTCACTTTGGAAAAAAACACAAACGTTTTTTCACAAGATGTACCTGCACGTGTACGTGAAAACGTGAAACAATCAAATGCACACAAGACAAGCCCTCAAAAATACCAAATCAAGGGTTTCACTTGAGCAGAAAGCAAAAAAAAGTGAAACCAGCCGAACCATTAAACAATTTACTCTTTAGCATATTTCTAAATTTAAATGTCTAAGTTGTATCAAATTTTTGTTACCTGTAATTGCTGATGCTTGAGATTCTTGTTCTGCAAGTATGGAGTACCCTAAATAACCCAGGTACTCCAGGCAGCGCTGCACATCCAGGTACGTGGTTAGGCTGGCAGAGGGGACAGAAAGAGCCTTCAACTGTCAGCATCTGTGGCACCAGTTCTCTCCTGAAACTAAATTTCCCTCCTATCTCCAGACTGACATAACACATTCCTGGCACTACGCAGAACTGAAGGACAAAAGCCTCTGAAGGTAAATGGTGACAACTTTACCAGCATTACTGGTCACCAAACACCACAAGGACAGTCCTGGCTGAGGCCTATTGACCTACGCTGTATTTTTTTTTCCTCCCCAAACAATGTTTTCCTCATTTTCCCTATTTTGGGAAAAATGCTTCATTATTGAACACCATTATTCAAACCACCTCTAAGGAGCAAACAACAGAAGTAACACTTCAACAAGTGTTAGGGAGATTCCCACATTTTGGAGTGACATTTCTTCATTGTTAACACTAAATACTGGCCAAATCCTGAACAGGTTGCCACAATTATCTGAAGATCAGACCACTGGATGGCTACAAAAACTTGACTGCTTGTCAAAACTATTAAAGTTGCACTCTTCCTATTAATTTTTTAAGAGGAATCTACAAACCAAAATAATCCTATCTAAATTTCTCAAGTACAGAATATCGTGTGTTGCACTCACGTCCACTGAGAGAGAAACCCTTGGTATGTGATCCATCCCCTCTCATTTGTACAAACTGTGTTGTTCACATCAGGGCCCCATGGCATGTAAGGGAAGACTTTGAACAAATCTTTCAGTTCATCAGGAGACAAAGCACAGTCTCTGTCCTGAAACAAACCCACAACATCAGACATAATTCACTTAGTTCCTTAAACTGGGATTTTCTTGCCCTACACTTGGCAAGAGTCAAGAAACAGGTTGTAAGAAACTGAGCTGCTTTCTTTTTAATCATTGTTCTTCCTTGTTTGTAAATAAAACTAAGCATCAGCTAGTTAAAACCAATTTGGCAGTAGAGCTATAACTGCCAACTAACTCTCCTCGTGGACAATCATAAGCAGCAGGCTGGTTCTGACTGCACAGCCCAAGCTAAAGCCAGTTTCTGAACACAATGAAATAATGACAAAACCACATTTTTGATAACAAAACTGCTGGTAAAGAAAGGCTCTCAAGCACAAGGGCACACACAGACACTCTAATTAAAAGCTTACCAAATCATGTTTATCAAAAATACTTTGAAGGAACAGGTATGCGTGATGATTTAGTTCTGTTGTGCAGTCTGGGGGAATTTTTAGGCTGTTATTGAAAACAGAAACAAATACAAGAAATGTTAACTGTGCTTATGAAATATAGAACATTAAAACTCTAAACTAACACTTTTTGAATTATAACACTTGGTATCTGACCTTCGCATTTAACTTTAATAATTAGTCTTAAAAGAGACCGAAGCAAAATGATGAATGAGTGCCTTTATATTACATGATACATAGATCTATAGTAATCACATTTTGGCTTGGTTTGCTTGTTGTTGTATTTGGGGTTTGTGCTTTTCTAAAGAAAAATTATGCAGTTACATTTTTCAACAGAAGCCACAGAACTGGTCCATCTCAACTTTTTAATTTCGGCATTTTCGAAGGATCCACGAAAATCCCAACAAGTCTCCTACAATTTATAGCCACATACAATACGCAACTGCACAGATTTATGTTCCAGTTTTGTACTTAGAGTTTCTTCTGCCACCTTTCTCGTGAAGAGACAGAGCAGTTCATGATGTGGCACCAGAGACAGGAGCCCTTCCTTTGTAATGGTCAGTCACGTGGAGATTTTGGCTGGTGGGTCATAAACTAAGGGAGATACTCGATGTAACAATGTGTTAAATAAACACACTACAACAACCCTTTCCTCCTGCCAAGGCAGGAGCAGCTTACATTAAACCCAAGTAAGTAAAAGAGAGCTGAAATAAGTGATACCTACGGAGGAAACAAGTATTCTGGGGTCAGCTCCAAGTCATCGTCGTATCCAAAGCGACGCAGGACAGTCCAAGTTGTCTCGTGCCTTCCTCGCTGGATGAAAAGGGTGTGCAGAAAAAGAAAACCTACAAATCAAATGAGGAAATCTTAAGGCCCTGAAGTGCTTTACCTGCTAAAGGTACTTTTAATTGGAACACTGAGACCTTAAACCCCCTGGGTGACATTGCAGCGTTACCTACACACACAGAGGGGTCAGGAATTATATCTGTAAAAGTGTTCTCCAAGGAACTGTTTCCTGAAAACAACCCACTTGGCTTTCTGGTGTTGTTTGCTTTTCTCAGTGCCAGCATTGTAGAAGAACTCAGGTGCACGGAAATAAACCCAGTTTATTTTCACCAGTTCAGAACAGAGAGCTTCAAGCAAGAAACCTGGACAGGGGTCTCATGGAAGGCTGCCTTTAGCTCGGCTGTATCAAAACAACCGGAGAGCATTTTTGTTCAGCACATCCCAGGGCTTAAAGAACACCGAGATTCCACTGTTTAGGAAGCTCAGCTCTTGCAGACTGAAAGAATCCAGACAGAGATCATATTCCGAGAGATCAGATTTTTTGTGTAAGGATGATTATCAAATGTATAAAGACACGTTTTTTTAAGAATTAACTACGACCTACCTTTTAATGTCAATCCATTATCTGCAACTCCATCACTTAGGTTTTTCCTGACTACATTCTTTACATCTTCCAAAGCTTGAGGTGCCAGTGGTGTATTAAAACAAATTCTCTAATAAAAAAACAAAAAGGGCACATTAGAATCACTGGCTACTGAGCTGACAAACAGCATCTCCTGAATGAAATAAAGCCTTAAACCTTCTGATAAGCCAGTTAAGGACAATCCCACTTCTTAGTGGAAATAAAGGTGTACAAATTGTATTTTATTTTTAAGTACAAGCATTGGGACTTGTACTTTCAGTAGATTCTTTTATTTTTTATTCTCTTGAACTAAAACTTGAACAGTGGTTAGAAGTAAAAATAATACCACTTCTGTGTTTACAAACCCACTCTTCTATGCTGCACTTGAGATTTAATATTTAGGCCTGATTCTCTTACAATTCACCTTACTGCTATTTCTTAAAAAAAAAAAAATCACCTCTTTTCTGCAATTATACAGTTAAACTATAAAGTATGATGAAAAATTAAGCACAAGAGGTACCTGGAAGAAGTTGAGCTCTGCATCATTGAGAGTGCCATCATTATCCTGATCAGAAATTCTAAAAATGCGAGTGAGGGCTTTGATACAGGCAGGTTTCATCTAAGGAATAAAAGGAAGTTCAGTATCTTTCCAGGCTTGAATGTAAAAAGATCACACTGAACAACACCAGGCAGCTCAATCACATGGAAACACACACTGGTCTTCATTCACAGTTTTAGAATGGAGACATTCATTCACATGTACACAAAAAAAACCAAACCAAAAATATGTAAAAACCCAATACAGCAAATTTATATCCATAACTTTAAAGCAATTACTCCACATTAGGTGTCTTTCTATTCAATTATTGGAAGAGTCTCAAGCTCTTCACAAGATGAAGGTGGCACTACTTAGTCATTAAAAAAAAATAATAATCAGTTCTCTAAATTCAATCTTATTGCTGCAGAAAGCTTTAAAGAAACAACTAAATGAATTTTTTTCCCCAAAAACATTTTTGGTGAGGGGGAAAAAAAAAAAAGGCCTCGAAACCCCAGTGCTTTGCAAAACTAAATAAGTCTAGAACTACAGTGAACTCTTTCTAAACAAGCAGACTATCTCTATTCACCACCTCAGCAATGGCTTCAGGAGGCTTCAAACATCAAATACTGATAATTTTCACAGGGTTCATTCATCTACCAGGCAAAGCATTGAGCATATGGACTATCTCTAGGACAAAGGAACTGCTAGGATACCTTCCAGTGCAGGAAAACAGACACTGGCAATTCTCTCCCAACAACTACTGAGATGATGGACTCTTCTCTTCACAGAGGTCACACAGATTGCACAGAGATTGGGGTTGGGAAACCAAAAAGATTTCAGCACAACAATCTTATCACAACATTACTAACTCATAAAGGTGATTCTGATGGAAGAAATCAAAAGAGGGTTATTTTCTGGTTCTCTGCTTAACAAAGTATTTAGGGCTTGAAGTAACTTTCCTGCTGCCCAACACTACATGGGGGGTACATTTAGAGATTCTATTTGTATTTGCCCCAGAAACTGTTTCTTTAAAATAATACTCAGCCAACCACCTTGACACCTCAAAACCAGCCACATCATTTGTTTCTTAACCCCTTTACCAAAGTTCCACAAAATTCTCAGAGAAAAATTATCCCTTAAGTCAGGCCAAGCCTGGAGTATTTTCCCTGCAATAAAGGGAGTTTCTGTGAAATGTGTATCTAAAGGAGAACCGAACTGAAGGCATGATTTGGGTCACATTACATCTGGCTTAAAGCCATTAGCAAAGCTTCTCCTTTCACTCAGCAGTTCACAGGGGCAACAAAAAACTGTTCTCACTGCTTTGAACTTTCACCAGAGGAAAGACAGGTCAGATTAACCCTAAACAACATATCCCAGGGTTCTGGGATGTAATGTCTGACATTTGGGGGTGGGGGGTGGTAACAACACACCAAGAAATGCAAAATCCACTGAAAAGAAAGAGAAGGAAAATTATTAACTCCCCCCCCATTAACTGCTCTGAGAATCTCTGTATAAATACCTCTTTCTCCTCTGGGCAGTACAGAGGACCTGTAGGATGCAGAACAGCTTTCTGTGCATAATAAAATAGCTCAGATATATTCTTCAAGTTTTTGGCTGAACACTGGAAGAGAAATCCTCACATTGATTAGTTCAGTTTCTTGATTATTGGGCGATTTCTTCTGAAATTTAAGTAAGCATCGATTTTGTAAAGACTAAGCCCCCTCCTGTGGGTACAGGGCTGGTTTAGAAAACAGACACCCAGTCCCTGTACCCGTTCAGGAATTAATAACTGAGGTTTCACTACAATTTGCTGTCATACAATCAATTTTTAATACTTTGCAGACATCTGTCTGGCTTAATATTAAATTTAAAACCCTTGCTAAAGGCAAGGATGTGAACAGGCTCTAAATACTAGAATTTGACTCCACAATAGTGTAATCTTCCCTTAAGAAAAATAACATTCGAACTCACTGTTACAATTACTTCTATTTGAAATATTTTATTCGAAAAAAATAAAAATCCCTTTTTCTGTTACAAAGTTGCCCTACATGCTTGGCAAGAAAGCATTTTTTGTTACTTGTTCTAACTTGAGAAAGTCTTGCATACCTCTACACACGTTTCTATCTCTGTATATTGATTCATTATGGGAAGGATAGTTTCCATACTGCTATACTCCACTAGATCAGACTTGTTTCCAACTAATATAAGAGGCAACCTAAAACCAAAAAAATATGAAGAGCTTTAAAGACAGGTGTATAAAAAGATCTATCTTGATTTAGCATTCTCTCTCCCACCAGAAGCCATTATATTATTTCCATGATGTCATTAAAGAGCACTGGAGGCAACAGGCAAAACTAAATGACAGCAGTTTTAAGGGAAGTGGCTTGTTATACACTTAGAATTGTACTCCTTGTTGACAGGAACCCCACAGAGGGAAATACAACTAATCACATTGTTATTACACGAACCAGCATCAGCAGGAAAGCTGTGCAGCCCAAACTAGTTATAGCACACCAAATAAAAACACAGCTGGTAAAAGCTGCCCATGAAATTCAAACCAAATAACATTGCTGCCCATGTAACAGACCTATATACTTTAAATCTCTTGCTGCTTGGACTTCTTACAGAAACTTTAAGTTTAGAATTTGATTTTCTTAAACAATTAACACTGTGCATTGCCACCCATCGATGTGCAGCCCAACTGACACTTCTCATCTTTACTTAAGCACCTGCTATCTTTGTCTGTCCTTTCATTGATGAGGGGGATCCAGCGACTTGTTACCTACAGTGGGGTCAAAAACAAACATGAAAAATACATTTTCAAACTGAATGGGACTGAACTGTGCACAAGTTCCACTACAACTGCTACTGCTTCTTTCCCAAGAAGGCACATATTTAAAAACAAAGGAGAAAACAAATAAAAATCAGACTTAACTAATGAGCAACTTTCTCAGGTGAGCGAAATGACTGAAAACTCAGATGTTGAAAGGGACTAGAAGCAATAACACATCTGTACATTCTCTTTACAACTTGATCTCAAACTCCATCCCAGGTATTTTAAATGTCTAATACAGATCTTAGCTTGACAACAACTAACAGTGCATAAGTTACATCTAAAGCAATAATGGGATAAAATGTGCTACTGTACCTTATCAATAGAATTCTTGTTGTTAACAGCATATACTATACAAATCACATTTGCCTAAAATGGAAAAAAAAAAAAAGTAAAGGCATGGAATTCCACTGCTCAGAGTCTCTGGAGCAACAGACACAATAAAGATCCCCACGTAACAGCAGAGTAAGAACAGTCCATCGTTACTCAAACACTCTGTCCCTGACATGTTTAAGTTCTTTGCAGCCCGAACAACAACTTAAACCAAATAATTTCTACGTTGAGAAGTGCCAAAAAGCCTGTCCTGCAGTGTGACATTCCCAGCTCGTGCCTGCAGAGACCCATCCTACCAGGAAACCTAAACTGAAGAGCCACACTGTGCAGCCTCCACTGAAGCACCCAACTGAGTGCCAGAAATGGAACCCAGCACCACGACAGACTGTGCAGAACATGTGCAAAGGTGCTCAGAGAGAACTGGAAACAGGAAACAGAAGGAACGATAAAATTACCAAGACTCCTGTGCTATTCATAAATGCAACAGTACAGCATGACAGCAAGAGGTGAAATGGATCTTTCCAGGGTAAAATGATTTCTTTACAAAACTGGCCTGCTGATTCAAAGATATTTAGGTTCTGTCATTTCCCTTGGAAGGACAAAGTTCAAGCTCAAGTCACCAACACGGTGCCAGCACCTACTTTTCTTAAATAAAGGAAGCTTTGCTACAGCACAGGGCACAAAACTAAACACTTACCTGTGATATTTCGTGGTAAAGCTGCTCATCACTTTGCTCTGCTTCTGCATTCAAGAGAACAGGTCACTCATTAATACCAACCATTTTTGCAAACAAAATAAGACTTCTGAAACTCAGCCAGGGCATTTCATAAGCTCATAAGGCAGCCTTGTCAAAGCCTTGCTATTTAAACTTCTTTTTATAAAATACTCTAATGAGTGCTTCTGCCAAAACAATAATGAAATTGGTCCATTAACTTGCAAGACAGAAACAGTCTGCTGCACATAAGTTTTTTAGCTGCTATTTTGAATTACATTTGTAGACAGGTTCTCTCTGGAACAAGTCACAGTTTGCATTCTCCTACATTTATCAACAGCCCCTTCCTTCTCTAATGTAAACTTTTACATCAGAATATGGCCCATTCAATTTTACTGCAGTGGGGATGATTTTTTTTCAGTGATACCAAGTTTCTGCGAACAAAATCTAGAAAAAACTTCATCCAATAGAAAGAAAAACTCACTCCACATAAATTTAAGCTCAAGTCCAACAAGAAAAATGGGGAATTATTTCTTTTTCCAAGTAGGTCAGCACACCAGAGACGTTTCCTCAGCAGTGGTGGGAGGGAGAAGACAGGAAGGTCCCTGCTAACACAGCCTAACTTCCCCAGTAAATGGCAGAAGGGTTTTTCCAGCTGTGCAGCAGCTGCATTGGATTTATGATAACACATCAACCTTGACAGTGAACCTATTGATCTATTCACTAAAGATTAAAATACATGAAAAAGTACAAAATAGGAAGGAATGGGGTGTCCAAACTTAGCTTCTACTTTACTCTGTGCTTCTCCTCCCTGTTCCCATCCCTGCCTGACTGTTCCAGGGGCTGTTGAGTCAGATAAACAATTCCCACCAAATCAGTGCTGTGCAGTCCCTACCTGAGTAATCCACTATATGGGTTGGCACTCGTTCAGGGGTGACATCAGCTGGAATGGTGATTTCCTCAGCTCGTGGGGGAACCTTGGGTTGTAAAGAAACAGCAAGAAAGAGCCTTTAAAGATAACCCAGATGGTGAAAAAAGTCATATACTACAATATACCTGCCAATTAGTCAGCTTCAAATAAACAAACTTACTGAGTTATTCAAGTTGTTGAGTTATTCAAGTACTTTTGGGGGTTTGTTTGTTTGGTTTGGGTTCTTTTAATGTACTGAAAGTCACTGTTACCTTCTCACTCTTTATTAGTCAACTTCCTAAGGAACTCCCTGCAAAAAGGGAGTGTTGTTAAGGGATACCTACAGTGACTGCTTCTACAAAACTCAAATTCACTCTACCCAACACCTAAACAAACATGACAGACAAAATATAAGTCTCAATTTTGACACAGTCATAACCTGACAACTTCCTTGCTTCTCACAGTGCTAAACATTAAGTTCAGAAAACTCTGCAAAGCAGAACATGATAGTAATAAAAAGCATGTTCTGCCAAATGCTGTAAACCAGCTCTGATTGCCATTTTTTTCCCAGAGAACATTAATCCATATTCAGGAACAATCAACTTAAACCTAATTCTAATGAAAATCTCCTGCACAGCTACTTATTGCCTTTCACCTGTTGACACTGAACTTTCAAGATACTTATCTTTTAGTAAACAAAGGGAAAAAGGAAAGCCAATCACCACAAGAAAGGCTCTTTGTAAAGCTTCAGGCTCTGCTCACACTGCCTTTAAGAATGATTGCTGATAGCACCCTGTACATATATATATAATATATTGAATACTGAACACTATTTCCAAGCCTAAAGTGCCTGTCACACACCCCCATGACTGGTCTGCAGGAATTATGCAGGTCTCTTCCAGTAGTTTTTATGGGATGCAGTATTCCTGTAAGAGTTATTTCTGTAATTTCAGGCACATTTTGTGCTATATATTAATGATGCTTTATCTCTCCATGTGAATTTAGATAAAGATTCCAGGTTATACTGCAGGAAGGAGCTGAGAAGTGAACAGAGGATAATAATTCATTAAATACACAACAAATCATCTGCCAAAGGAACAGGCCCCTGAGCCGTTTAAGAACAGGAACTGGACCTCTTTTTTACCTGCAAGGCTGGGAACTAAATTCAATTATGTTAACAAAATTCAGTTATGTTAACAAACTAATCTTCACTCCTGTACTGTGGTAACCTCCTGATTTGCATTAAACAGCACAGAGCAGATTCAAAGAGCAGCACATGATGATGTCTATTTTAAGACCTGTGATCAGAAGAAATAAACATTCATGTTTATATGTAAAAAGCTTAACTATTTGCAGCACCTGCTGTTCTTTTCGTGGCATACAGAGAACTATGTGCTGCTTATTTAAAGGAATAATATGCAATATTAGCTATACTTTTGTTTTGGAATAAAGCTGGAAGAGTTGTTGGCATTTTTTACTTCAAGAGAGTCAGTAACACATTCTTCAAAGGCAGAAGTAAAGGCAGTGTCTTGCTTAGTTACAAAAAATGGCTAAAGTTATACAATGTGACTTTTTAATTCCTCGTTCTCAATAATTTTTCAATCTACCTGCCCTTTAAATACAACACCCCCAAAAAACTGAGGGCCTTGCCTCTTTCAGCACCTTCCCATTTATGAGTCTCTCATGTTGAAATGTGCTGCCAGTTACGAGCAGTTTCAGCTGCTGAAAAAACCTAACATTCATCACATATGAAACAATCAGTTTGAATTAACCATGGGAAAGCCAAGGAAGGAACTTAGATAAAATTTAAATTTCTACTCTTCTACATTTAAACTACATCTTCTATATTAAAACCTGCATCACTCTTTCTGAAGTCCTCGTTGCAGTTGTAAACTTTATTTTTTTTCTAAGCCTTGCTTTAAAGCGAAGCCTATTAACTTACTCTTTGAAAAAAAAAATTATACAACAGGATAGAAATAAAACTTAGAAAACAAATAAGAATGCTCTACCTCTTCTGGAAATTCTTCACTGACAAGAGACATAATTAGTGATGTCTTCCCCACTCTGGCTGCAAAAGCAATAAAGACACAGATTAGATAATTTGTTTTGTTACACTCTGTAGTTGTATCCCATCTTGAAATGGGAAGATTTTAAAAACGTTTTCCAATCGCCCACATTAAAAGCTTTTTCTCTGTTGTTTCATCACGCTAAACGTGGATGACAGCAATGCTCTCATAATTCTTTCCTTGTAAAACCTTGGGATCCCTCTCACACTTCTGCATTTCATCCAGAAGGGAACCAAATTCTTCTCTTGCCTAAAGAATTATCAGGTTTTAACCTTAACACAGAAGATGTAACCAAATCAACAAATAATCAAAACAAGCTACTAATGCTTCAATGCAACTTCAGAAATAGAAACAAAAGTGGCACACAGCAAATAATGCAGAAATTAACTATTTTTACAGCATTCTTGATAAGGTGACTTAAACTCCAGTCCTAAACTACCAAGGATGAGAACTGGACAAGAAGACACAGCTCTGCTGTCAGTGGACAAAGTCTCCAATAGTTTTGACTACTTGGAAGTGCAAGAGCATGATCTCCTGGACACAAATGAGCTGGCCCCCCAAAAAAGTGAAAAGAAACCCCAAACCAAAACCACCGACCCTTCTAAAGTCACAGCTTTCTCAATCCCAGATGACCATCTCTGCTTCAATATCCAGCTCTATTTAATCAAATAAGTGACTTTGTTTACCCACAAGGTTCAGACTTCTGATATCACAGTTGAGCTGCTTGGGTTTGAGAAGCTTTCATGTGACCATTTAAAATGAAGAGTTGGTAACTTCTGTCAGGGTTCCCCTCTCTGAAAAACCTTCCAGCTGTGAACTCCCTATTCTCTTAGAAGCCTTGGAAGACTATTACTGCTTTATTTGGTTTTGAGACATGTCTTAAAAAATAATATGCTCAGACGTTATCTGGAATATCTGGGATTTTTCCAACAGCTCTGAATTAAAGGAAAAACCTGTTTAATCCTGGATATAACAGCACCTCTGCCAGCACCTCTGTACTGTACTAGTCAGAGCCTGTGTCACTGTTCTCAGTACTAGTCAGAGCCTGTGTCACTGTTCTCAGTACTAGTCAGAGCCTGTGTCACTGTTCTCAGTACTAGTCAGAGCCTGTGTCACTGTTCCCACCACAACTAAGAGAAATACCACCAAGGCACAGAAGTTGTTTGGCTGCTATCACTGCATTTACACTTCTCTGTGTAATTGTATATTATTCTGAATATGAAAGAAGGGCTGGAATTGTACAACTGGTTGATTTTGTGCAGGAAATGGCATGACTGAACTAATGATCTAATCAGACTCCACTCAACTTGTCTAAATCTATTTTTGGCATAGTAATAACAAAGGGCCTTCTGACCTCCAGAAATAAAACCTTCTCTTCACAGTGGTAAGTTAGTTTTAGTTGTTACAAAATTATGAAAAGCAAAGAGAAGTTACTCTGGGGAGGAAGTTTTCTGTTTTCCTTAAGGAGAACTGCCATAAACTTCCCTAGTGGTACTACCTGGAGAGCAGCAAGGTGCAGGTTTCCTACCAGCAACGTGGTGGTGTTTGCATCCAAGATACTCCTGTGAGCTAAAATTCTAACTTACACTGCCAGGTGTCCTCCTGCATCAGCTGCATCTTAAATTTTGTCCTGACAGAATCAAAAGAGCTTTGGAAGCTCTCCTATTTCCATAGGAAAAAAAGGTAAGTAAAGTCATCAGGCAATTAGTGAAAACGGTGCCGTGCATTTTGCACCTGACCAAGACAGTTCTAACCTAAAACACATTGGCTTTGTAGATACAGAAACTCACTCCACAGGACTGAAAATAGAAGATTGGGTGTTGCTGGTTAGTAAATGCTCAGTGTTTATAAGCTCCTGATACATTTCCCAGTTTCCCAGAGCTTTGTGAAAACCCATAGGTTCAAGTGCAGAGATTTGGTTTATTTTCTTTGAATCTAGGTCAGCCCTCTGCCTTTCCCAGTCTGTTTACAGTCTGAAAAATAACAGCCCAAACAGTACCAGCCGACTGGGATGAAGGAAACACAGCACCTTGGGGTAATTAAATCGTCTTTTCCTCATACATAAGTTTTTTAGATCATGCTGCATAAAATAACATGCTGAACATACTCTGAAAATTACTGGCTATTAAAAATTGATGTTTGCACCCTGGATATGAGGACTACAACAACCTTAAACCTAAGCTGTAGAAGACAAGGCATGAAAAAGGCTGTTTTGGAACAGGCTTACAATAACAGTTCCTCACACATTTCAGATCCTGACACCTGATGGTCTGCTGTTACCACCCAAAGTTTTAGATCTGGACTAACTTATGGTTTCAGAGTAACAAATACACATGAGACAAGGATACAAAGCAGCGCTGACACTATAACTGACAAGTTCTCCTGATTTGTGAAACAAATTTCTCCCTTCTGTTTGCTACAAGTCCAACAAAAACACAATACAGAGACGCACACCATCTTTGATGTGTGCCATGTACTATACACGGCTATATTTAAATTTACATTTTAAATTCCCTCTTGGATACGGTGATGCCAAAACAGAACACCTGTTACACCTGTGCTGAAACCACCGCATTGAACCAGTTCAGCATCCAGGTAAATGAAATAAATTAGGCACGTATTCTAAAGAGGAATTAAACTGTGTATTCAAATGCACAAATACATTCCTAAACAGTCATGCAAAACTAACCACATACAATCTCAGTGAGTGAGCTCTTTCTGCACAGTAACAGCTCCCTGAAGATTCCTCTCTGGAGAAGCTACCGAGAATCTTTCCAGGCAGCACAGACAAAGCCATCCTGCACCACAAACCAACTGCACAAACTGCACTATAAACATATATATATATATATATATATGGGGTGTGCAATCCTCTCGCAAGCTTTGTTAGCAGCACNATCCTGCACCACAAACCAACTGCACAAACTGCACTATAAACATATATATATATATATATATATGGGGTGTTCAATCCTCAGGAAAGCTTTGTTAGCAGCACCACATTCTCAGCATAATTAGCCAGTTTTCCTAATAACACTTGGTAATTACTCTCTATTCTTTCCCCGTGAGGAACTTAAGCTCACTTTGCAAACTACCAGAGCAGAACCTCCTCGCTGCCGTGAGCCCCGGTGAGCAGCTGTGTCTCCGCGAGCCTTGCCGATTATCTGGGCGCCTCAGTGCGAACTTAAGGACGTGCTTTTGGGAGCACACGAGAAAACCCGGCCCCACGGTATCTCCGGCATGCACACGTATGTGCTGCTTATCCAAGGTCATACAGCGAGGGAAAGGCAAGAAAAGGGGATGTGGGGTCCCTGGGCACAAATCCACAACATGCATACATATATATACACACATATATACACATAACCGGTAGAGCATCAGACCACTGATTTCCAAAGGCAGTAAAGAGGAGAGATGCGAGCTGGGCTTCCATGAGGGGAAGGGGGGCAGGGGACTAAAAAAAAGAGAAAAGGAAAAGGAAAAGGGGGAGGGGAAGGAAAAAAGAGAGAGAAAAAAAAGGGGAAAAAAAAGGGAAAAAGGGGGGGGGGGGGAAAAAAAAAAAAAAGGAAAATAACTTTGAACAGGCCATATTCTTGCCAAACGCCGGTCAGGAACCTCCTCTCCCGGTGTCATCTCCAGAAGCGTCCAAGCCGCACAACTCCGCGAACTGCCCTGCTCGGGGAGCCGAGGGGCAGCTCCGAGCGCTCCCGGAGCCCCGACCCCCGCCCGCCCCTCAGGGCCGGCGCTGCCCTGCCCCGCAGCGCCC